>JAYKAV010002844.1:3257242-3329490 GCA_035582835.1 Phoebastria nigripes | reverse complement strand
AAAAAAAAAAAAAAGAAAAAAGCTTTGAACAGTTCTCTTTCATTAAGCAGAAAAGCAAGAGTAAAGACAATTAGAAATGAAATGTAAGAATGAGGATTCTCCCTGAATCTCAAATCCTATTCAAAGAAATGATGTCATTAAAGTATGGGGGGGTGAATATTTGGGAAGTCCTTATTCTAAAAAAAAAAAAATTCTGCAGTTATCTTTTATAAAGGATATTACAGACTTGTTCAGAAATGGTACAGTAGGTTTGGGGAAGGTTTTGAAAAGAATATCAGAATCTAACCTAAAGCTATGTTAAACCCTGCTTGCTGTTCATTCCAATAGCAACTTTTTCACAGCTCCCAGTCCATGTCAAATGAGGCCAAGCACTTTTTTTTTTTAAAAGAGGCTAAAGCAACAGTGTAAAGGGAAGCTGCCCTCTTAGACACTGCTTCACTTATTTCTTCTCTGCTTAGCCTTGTTCTCTGACTCTTATCAGTGTCCTGCACCCCATTTTTTCTTTTGCTGTTACTACATTTCTCTCTTTCCACTTTCTTTTACATTTCCCTCCACTTCTGTTTACATTCTCCCTTTCCACTTCCCTCCTTTTTTTTTTTTTTTTTTTTTTTTTTTTTTTTTTTTTTTTTTTTTTTTTTTTTTTTTTTTAAACTTAGCGCTTTTACCCTTGTAGGCTATTCAGGGAATCACTGATATTTGTATATTGCACAGTCTTTCATGCTTTCGTGAAATTGGGCCAAATTTGGTCCTTTTTTCCCTTCTCCCTTCTTTCACATTTCTAGTCACCTACTTTGGATTTACATTTCTTGTTTTGGAGAGCTTTCTAGATCTTGCTTAAATACCTTCTGCTACCACGTTCTTCTCTGAGAGAACATTCTTCAAAGAAGAAAGATAGTACTGGAAGAATAACACCAGCTGGGACTGGTGTTTGTTCTCTTCAAATAATATTTAACAGGAATTTAAATCACCAGGTGGATAAGTGCAGCAATTATGGCAATTTGCCCAATTGCAGGAATAGCTTTAGATTTGTCCCCAAGTTTGTTCTGGCATAATTCCTAATTCATTTACCAGCTGGTCAGCCATACCCTTGATTACTGTTTCTGCAGGTGCCAACTCCATCCCTGCTGCTGGTATCTCTATCTATTTACCTATTTAAAGGTTCAGTTGCTTTAAGCCTTTTTCTCTTAGGATGTGTTACTCATTTTGCAGGAGTGGTTACTGGTGATTATAGAGAGCAACAGAGCCTGATACAAAGCCCATGGAGTCCATAGGAAGGATTGTGCTATTTTCAAATGGCAGTTGGATCAGGCCCACAGAGAGATCAGGTGAATGTTTTGCTCTAAATATAGATCTGTTACGATTCTTCTGATCTTCCTGGTTAGACTAATGTGAATATCTCAGGATTATAGGGTTTTTTGTTTGATTTGCTTCTGCTGCCTTCTTTAAAAGGAGAGGAAAAAATACACCCAAATTATTTTATCAACTTTATTCAAACTTTAACAATTTCATACAGCGAAACTCCAGAGTATCTCAAGCTGCTCGTATTTGAAATGAAAACCCCTGCAATTTGTAAACTGTCAAACTTAATACAAGATTTTAGTGTTAATAGGATTTTATTGACTTCTACCATCAGCAGAGGAAGAGGTTGATAAAGTGCCATGAAGGAAATGAAGATACAATACTCATTTTACTTGCACCTCCAGAGCTGTGAAAATTTGATTGCTGAATTTATGATAATCCAGCTCATTGGCCATTGCTCTTCTGGGGGAGTGGGGACAGGAGAGGGTTTCTGGAAATGAGAGTGACTTTACAGAGCTGTAAAATCAGACTTTGCGGAGATTTTGTGAAAATGGATTAAAGTATTGGTGTCTAGTTACTGTGAGAGAACACAAGAATGCACTGTATTTATTTCATATGTTTTTGCTGATATCCTGCCAGTYTTCCTTTTCTCTGCTCCCATAGGCAGCTTCATTTACACAGCTATTTTTGAGTGTTGTTGATATAATTAGTGCAGTAGAATGAACAAGTGCAAGACTAAAAATATTAAGAAAGTGAAGCAAAGTGACAATGTGAACCTCATGACACTTGCAAATTAAGCTTTTTTTTTTTCTTTTTTTGCATGTTCACTAAAGCCACAACCAAATATTCATAGGCTTTAAAATGCRTGGCTCTTGGGGAGTGGGGATAGGTTGTAAGTTGAGTTAAGTACAGCATCAAGGTCCTTGGAGATTAGAAAGAAGAATGAGGTGACTGGTACTTACCATAACACCAATCAATTCTGTTTTCCAGAGAGAAAAACATGGTCCCTTGCCTTTTTAAAGAAGGGGTTGTGTATTTAAAGTGACTGTTACAAGTCTTTAATGTTTTAACCATTCTATAAATGTGGAGCTAGGGAAAATGTATAGTTCTGAGAAGGGAAACATACCGTCTCTCCAATRGGTACCAGTTACTGAGGCGGTCTTATGCTGAGACCGCTTCAGAACAATGGTAAGAAGCAACTGGGGAAAAAAACCCACCCAGTTTCAGTTGCTGCAGTGTTTCCCTTTTTCTTCTCTGTCTTGCATGTTTTCATTCCTTATTTGCAATGCTTGAGACCTAATTGGTATTATTTTCAAACTCTACTTTCTTCACATCCATGATGAATTTTTCATGGAGAACGCATAATCTTGCTGAACATAAGCTGAAATAGCTTGCTTTTTTAATAGCAATTTGTTTACTACATTTTGTCATTCATTTTGGTTATTTTCTCGAGTCTTTAAATATCACAAATTTTTAAATTATAAAACCAGAAGTATCTCAGGTTAAAGGAAATCCTTACTAAACGTTTTCTGTTCCTGTGCCTTTGTCTAGCAGTTTACTAGTCTAGCAGTTTTAAAATCTTAGTGAGAATGAAAGACTTTTTTTTTTCTTTTTTTTTTTTTTTTAAATCATATAGCCTACTAAGCTAATGTGCTCATCTGCATGTAGTTATCATTCCTAGTACTGAAGGAAGGGAGCAGTAGCTGAACTCCACTATCTGTGGCCAATAGACATCAATTTTTTTCATTCCATAATTGCATCAGTGAGTAGCATTCAACATAATGCCTGCAGTTGCCTGATATTGTCAGAATCAGATTTGAAAACTCTGATACTTCAGGCCTTTGTATGTTTTGAATTTGTATGTATTTTCTGTCTCCTTGAGAGGAGTAGTATTTTGCTGTTTCTACTCAATGAGATAATGTGAAAAGTTCCCTGAATTATCCTTATCGCTAGCTGTGGATAGAACTACTTTTAAAAATCTGCCTTTTCACTGGAAATCAAAATCTGAAAAGTTTCACGTAAAACTTGAAACATTCTGGTGCTACGATAGTATAAAGGTGTATGTGGGAGTTGTAGTTTGGGCTGTTGAAGTGACTGTCCTTACTGGCAGATGCCTCTGCCCTGACTGTGCATCCCTTTATGTGACACCTTCCACCTCCTGGGAAGAATGAAGTTGGGATACTATAAAGCAGAAAAAGAACATGAGACATTTGAAGTTAACTCTGTTTTGATGATTAGTCAAAAAGCTGTATTTCCAGGAATTCTGGTTTTGATAGAAAATCCAGAAAAGTGTATAATCTCTGCTGAAAACAGTAGCATTTAAGTACCCATTTTGTGATATCAAGACACAAGTTTTTATTTTCTGTCTCCTGTAATTTTATCCATAGTTCTCTTAAAATCCCTAGCTCTTATAATTTAATGCAAATGCAGAACCATAAGCTTTCCTTTTAAATAAAGAAAGCTTCCAGACTCAAAGTTTGTGAAGGAACTGTACTCTTAAAAGGTTCTTGGAGACACAATTCAGTCCCCTTATAAATATAAGATGGTGGTTGCTGGCATTTGTTTTGCTTACTTCTCCAGATTTATTTCCCCCCTATATGTGCGTCTCAGAATCTCACATATTGTCCAGCTCTCAGATTTGCAGGAAGTGCAGCATGAGCCTTGAAAATATGTGAATATATTGATGTGCTCTTACAGATGTATACTCTTCTACCCAGTGTGATCTAAAAGTCACACTGGATTTGCTGTACCATTTTTGTTTTGTGGGATAGCTTTAGTTAACAAGGATTAGGAATTTAAAAAAAAAAAAAAAAAAAAAAAAAAAAAAAAAAAGGTAGCAGAGCAGGCACTTTACTAACCTGACTTCCCCAAGTTCTTATAATAATAATTTCCTATATTTATGAAATTTCCACACGTGATCTCCAGTCCTAGTGAAGGAAAATATATGTTACATAATTCATTAAGCCCCAAAGGCTTTTTACATATATTACCATTTGGAAAAAAAAAAAAAAAAATTAAAAAAATCTGTTAACACTCAGGGCAAATGATTTKCAGTACAATTAAGGAAATTAATTGTGGCAGCAAAACTGCAAGACTTGAATAACTAAACCACAATGATCTCTTCTCTTTTTTTTTTATCTTGCTTCAGTACAAATTGCAAATGGCCTAGGCAGTAACTCCAGCATTTCCTGACTGATCTTTTTTCAGTCTGTGTCACATATGGTCTTTGTGGCAGAGTTTTACCACTTGAACTAAAATTACTGTGTGAAATACTGGTACAAAAAACCCCCTCATGCTCTTCTAGAGCAGATGGGGACTTCTAAGAGGTACCATGACATGAAGAACTCTTAGATCTGCTCATACAAAATATTCGTTCAGACCCCTAAGAGGACGGAGTGAGCTGAGCACCTAAACAGAAATGCATTTTCATATCAATGGACCAAATATAGGAGGATTCTGAGGGACAAATTCAAAGATTATCTATGTCATTCTAACTATTCTAACTCCACAAGGAGCTATTTAGGTCTACATGAGTAACTTAACATGTTACTATCTTCTGAATGTTCAAATGATATAAAACTCTCATGGTATTAGAAGCTGGGTGTCTTAGTTTTTATATCGTTTTGAAGAACTTTGAGCAAATATTTTAAACTAGTTTTGGGTCAAGCACATAGATTCCCAGTTCAAGTATTTACATAGAACTGAAGTATGTTTTTGACAGCAGTAACTTAGAACACAGCTTAACAAAGATGAATTAGCAAAACAATTAACTTCCGCTGAATATGTGCTTTTTGACTAAAGGGAAATTTCATCCAGCAACTATCTCGCACTACAGAAAAAAATGGCAAATCATTACTTTTTAAACATTGAGACATTATCTAGTGATGTTTTAATTCAAAGGAACATCTAGTAATCAATAAATAGAACACTTTCATCTTCATTGATCCTTACTTGACAAACATCAGTTTCATCTCTCCACCTTAATGTGTACTGTTTGATAAAAATGGAATGGAATTATTTATGTAATGTAAAAGGCTGGTAGACTGGATTTATTAATATCCAAGATCATGTTATTGCTCATCTCTTTACAAACTGAGAACACTATCATATGCTCTCCTGTATTTGCTGCAGTCTGACAAAGACAAAGCAGTCCTTTTGTCAGCATCTAGATAGAATATGGAACTGTGAACATTTCTGACGTAATGGCTGACAGGCTGCATTTAAGAAATTCTCTTGAACAACAATAGTATAAATAGCTTGCCTACATCTAATCAATAATTTGCTTACTGTGTATGAACTTCGTGAATTAAATGGAACCTAAGAGAGACATCTTGCTGAGCTTACTGTAGTTTTAGTGACCTGGCTAATAAGGTGTTTATATTTTGATTGCATTGTGTTTTAAATGTGTTTTGAACATTATGATCTAGAAGAGAGATTAATGGATTGCTTTTGAGAATCCCTTTCCCATTCATGTAAATCTTTTTAAAGTAATTGAAAATTGTGGTATTTTAAAATACCAGGATTCTTAACAATTAATACATTTTGTAATTTGAAAATACATCTTATTTTGAAGCAAACCAGTCCTTCAGCCCACACATGTCTTAATATGGTGCATTGTATCTGTTAGATATATTCAGGACAGTATTTATCTAGTTATAAGAATGATTCATAACCCTGAACTTGTCTTTGAGATTTGTTTTGAGAGATATGACGATACCTGCAGGTGGTGATACATTGTCAGATCAAACAAAAGCATGGTAACATTTCTGCTGGCATTTAGACAATATGAACAATGACTGCTTAATGGTTATTGTTGTTGAGAGTGCATGGCATGGTAGCACTGCTTTCAGGTGGAGAATAGCAACGTAATTCTCTGTTTGGCTGACTGCAAAGGTTACAATTCTTCCATTTTTGTTGTATATGGTTTTTATAGGTCCCAAACAGAATAAACTTAAATGATAAAATTCAAATTATCTGAGGGATTTTTATGCCCTCTCTTCTCCCAAGTACAGTACATAAGCACTTCACATTTTATAACTGCATTTATAATTTAAAAAAAAATATATATTTGCAAGCTATGGCAGTATTTATCAGTCTTCAGTGAAGGAAGAACTGAGGGAAGCAGCTAATTGACTTGCCAAAATTTATTGTTAACATCTTGGAGTGGTTAAGCCCTTGCATGCAAGTCATCCAAACTGCAATATAGTCTCATTCTTTTTGGAATGGATAGAGTGGCTTTGTAATACTTGATGAACTACAAATTATACACCTTGTTTGAGCAAGGAAAAGTTGTTCTGAGCAGTTTGAGCTTCTGTTAGGCACCATTTTGAGTGAGAAAAGATAGTATCTGCAACTAAAAACATGAGAGCGCCAAGCTTTCTGAATGAAGCAGTCATCCAAGGCTGAGAGGTAAAATTGTAACACATCATGGGTTAAAGAAACACTTGCTCTTGGGTTTAACCTTTATCTGTGCACGTACTCAGTTCTGAAAGCAGTCAAATTACTTATTAAGATGGCATAAGTAGAATTTTCAGTTACAGATTTGTCTTCATTGAATGTGGCTGCTCATTTGCAGCTAATCATTGAAGTTAGGTGCCTGAACAAAAAGGAAGCAAAACACAATAAGGTGTTGCACATTGACTTGTTTGAACTTGTTTCTTCTAGTGGAGAGCATAATCAGAAAACCAATTTATTAAAAAATGAAAGCAAATTCTGAATAACTGATAAGGAAGATATTAGTCTTCATTTTAAAACATGCAATATCTTACTTTACCACACCCTATTCCTGCTGCCCACCCCCCCCCCCCCCCACCCCCACCGCTCCAAATTAGAATATAAGTTTTCCCAAAACCTTGAAAGGGCTGCTAGGATTTGAAGGAGCTTTCCTGGGAAAGATTCTGTCCTTACCAAGACATAGAGGTGCTTGCTTAAAATGTGAACATAAAATAATAACTTGTCTGTGTCCTCAGGCATCGCTGTCTGTCTGGCACACTGTGGGTAGTGCAAGATTAATCATGTGGTCAGATATGTTCTAACTCTGCAGAAAATTTGCAGAGGTAATTCAGGTGTACCTGTTAGGAAAATCTTTCTTGATTAGCAGTTGAGCTCTAAAATGAAAAGGAGTGTGTTTATTCCTTGCATGTGACTTCTCTTTAATTGCCTGATTTTTAACGTAAGATTTTCTTCTAGTGATATTAATGGTAAGCAGTGTAAGCACTGTAGTCTCTTAGGAAAGTTCAGCAATAATGTTATAGAACTGGTTACAGCCCGATCTCATTATTGGCTACATCTGGTTTAATTCTTGTGGTTCAAAATGTCTTCTATGGCTCATTCAAAATTTTCTCTCTTTTTATCTTAAAAAATTAGTCCACTTTAATCAGCCAAAATATGCATGTATTTCATGAACAATCGGTTATTACTTAGCAGATGGGCTTTTATTCCTTTCACTTCATAAGCAAAAATACCTAATGAGATGTGGTTTAAGATTTTCATACATGCTAGTTACAATCTATTTTCACATATCTTATCTACCTAGGTATTTTACTAGGGCATCTTTTTTTCTCTGGCTGCCCTTGGTTTGTAGCCTTTGCTGGAGCAGGTGATCCCTGGAAAAAGCAAAACTTTCTACAATAATGGCTATAATTAGTCTGTAATGTTGCTGTAATTAGTCTGTAATATAGTTTTGGGGTAAACTTTATAGAATGAAGTTTTTTCTGGGTACCTGATTTCAGCACCTTTCATTCTAAAATGAAGCAACAAACTATAAAATGAAAAAGAATAGCAATGCAGAACAAGCAAAGGTATAAGTTGCTATCTCAGTCCTTTATATCCAACAGTGAAGAGTGCATTTCTCATCACGTTATGAATAACATGACATATCTAGGAAAGGGAAGAGTGAGGCATAAGCCTGGTGAAATTAAACATGTTTGAATCAGCAGGCTCAGATTAGTTGTAGGAGTAAGCTGAAAGCTCTTGGAATCAGTATCACTTGTTAGTTAAAACAAACAAAAAACCCAAGGAGGAGGGGAATAGGGGTAGGGGGTTGGGGAAGCCTTCAAGTCCTTAAAGGATAAGTATTAATATCCTTAAATGGTAAGTGTCCAGGGATCTAGGGACTAGTCTGGCATCAGTCCCAGGTAAAATACTGAAAAGGTTAATTTAAGACTGTGAGCAAATGATTAAAGGTTAAGCACATGAACTGAAGTTATCCAGGCAGTCCTCCCTTGTAGGTGTCTTGACAGATTTTACGTTGGCCAAGAGCTTTTCATCAAAGAAGTTGTTTCTTCATTTTGAGAAGTTCTTGTTTCTCTCTGCTTCACTGGGGCTTGGTGGTTTGATAAGATCATCTGGCATGATCTGAAGTGACCTATGTGACGGATTCTAATTACCACCATTCCTGAGTTTTGCGATCACTTCAAATTTTTAGTGACAAAACCTACAACATGATCAGGCATGCTCTTTCTATATGGCAATACCTTCCCTGCCCCCCCNATACAGCTCAGGAAACAAGTTCCCTGTTTTTAATCTCGGAAGCACTAAGAGATAGCAAAGAAAGCTATCCTATCTTCTTAAAACAGGAGCTGAATACATAACCTTGATTTATAGATTTGAAAGCTCTGAAATAATATTATTTATTGTCCATACCTCAGGTTTCTATGTAATGTAATTGGAATGCCCAGCTGTTTTGTTTTTTTTAAATGGAGGAAATCTTGTGTCTAGAATGTATGCCTTGTATGAAAAGAAAAAGGATCTAAGTAAGCAGCAAAAGCAGTAAATATAGCACGCACACACACACAAAAATCATGCCAGAAATTTATTTTTGTCTGAGGCAAACTTGATACAGAAGTTACTACAACTGACCCTGTGTCAGCTTTCAATTGCTCTGTCAGTGCCTACTCAGTAGATCACCTTCTTCCTCAATGGTAGCATGAAGGGTTATGTTCTCTCTGAAATAGACTTTGATTCTCAAAATACTTTCACATTGTGCTAGCTGCTAATAATAAATATGTTGTCAGAGCCGTCACTCTGCTCTTCAAATATGTAGACTCATAATTTCCTGTATAGACTTCATTCTTCAAGAGGATATATCATGGGTTTTGTGTGCAAATTCATATTAAAACTTGTTCTTGAGGACTGATGAGTACTTACAGCTTTCATTGACTTTCCAATGCTTTATCTCACCGAGTCGGCAATTGTACATGAGAAATATAGCTGTCAGTTTGGGGTAGCACTGACAGGGCATACTAGGTTCTTGAGAAATATACTGTGGAATATTGTGGGAAGCTGAAAGGCTTGGTAATGAACCAGTAATTTTCCTCATGTTGCTTTTTCCAAAATTGTATACAGGGAAAACTGCTAGAATCTTCTCCGGCTTATGCATAAACTGATTTACTTTTTCTGATACTACAACTCATAGCTTAATAGCATGCATTTTCACAGGTGTAATATTCAATGTATGTTCTTATTTATCAGGAATTTTTGATACACAATTGTGGGAGTTGAAAGGTATTGTGTTCTGCTGTATGCAGACCCATAAAGAGGACAGTATGAATTGGAAAAAAACTTGCAATCTAAATATGAAGTAAAGCAAACTCCTGAAATTGAAGATTTGCTAGTGATCTGTTGGGAAGTGTGGGCCATGAACTCTGTGAAACAATGACCTGTGTCAGGAGGGACTATTCCAGTCCTTTTTATTTGAGTTTTGGTGAATTCTATTGTCATGGACATTTGTCTCAACTTAAAGAACATCTGAGAGGGAGGGCCGTGAGATTTTTGTGTCAGACACTAAGCCTAGAGCGAGTATCTGCCAAGTTATTCAAGTGCACGTGTATCCAGTGACTCCCACTTATGTCACTTTTATGCAGAAAAGACAAGAAATTTACTAATGCTTAAGTTGTGTTACATTTGGTTTAGTGTTTCAATTTGTTTCTCTGAGGAAGATTTTTAAAACAGAATGTACATACATATATATGTGTATATATAGATATGCATACATTGACTTTTCTCTTTTTAAATAAACAATATATTGCTCTAAAATTGAAAAATAGAATGAATCAATGTTTGGAACACACAGCTTGAATCTGAAATATTCTGTGGATGACTGGGTTTTCTGTGTGCATTCCGCAGTGTTTCCATCTGAAATTGCTTGTGCGAGAGAGAGCACTTCTGTGTCTGTATAATCTGTAGCCAGAAAAAAGACACTGAAAGTGCTGCAATGATGATCAAATTGTCTGCTTATGTCTCTACCCTGTTCAGGTAGTCCTGTAGCCTGATATCTACATAAGCAGCTTAGGAAATTTCATTAAAAATAATTCCTATGTGGAAAGTACTTACTGATTCATAACACTAAATTACTTGTCATTCTTGTATTCAGCAGAGCAATTTATAGGTTGTACTTATTCACTGCTGTAACTTTGGGTACTGATATCTTTGGTAGGCCTTGTGGTTTGTTTTATGTTTGTTTGTTTTCTGGCTATCGGATGTAAAGCTGGTAGCAGTGGAATTTAAAATCTTGCTAGAATCAGAGCGTTATAGACTAACCTCCTTCTCTTGCCCCCCATTCTCCCCTTGGAAACTTACAATTTTAGCAAATTCATAGCATTTGCTTCCTTGCCTCCAAGAAGCAAAGCTGTTCAAGTAGTTTGGAGGAAGTAGTTCAAGGTGAGCTGCTAAACATTTGAGGGCTGGCTTGTTATACAGAACTCATCCAAACAAATTTGGTCAGACACATCAAGTAAACGGAATAAAAGACTCTTATAGAAAAGGCATTTTCTCGTATTTGGTGTTTTGGGATGCCCCCCCCCCCCCTTTTTCCTTTTTGATAAAACCAGAATTTACCACTTGTGTGTCCCCTGCCTCGTCGTCATCATCCCCCCATCCCCCCAAAAAATAACGTTTTAAATAAATAACCTTTCTCCCATTGCAGTCATTCTGGTTGAAGTTTAAAGCTGAACTTTGTACTAAAATGGTAGTTTGATTGAATCAATAAGCTTCTATCTACTTTTCATCTCCAGTTCTAAAGGAAGCTTGTTTGCACTGTTTGGTTTACTTTGAATGTTAAATATCAAATCAGCTTGACATACAAGGTAAAACTTGGGCAACACCTCCATGTTTCTCAAAATGAGTTTTGAATTGTTTTCTTTAAGCAGAGACTCGACAGGAATTATTTTACGTTCGTTTTCTTTATCCATATCTGATTTTTTCTGCTTCAATTCTGAGAAAATGGATTACAAAACAAATTAGAAAGCTTAAAGACACATGATTTACGTCTTGGGGCTTGTTTCACAAAGCACAAGTTCTTTTTTTTTTTTTTTTTTTTATATATATATACACACACGCACACAAATAACCATTTACATGTCTTCTCATGACTTGTTAGTGTTTGATTCAAAATAATAATACAAAATTCCTTAACGTTTTAATTGTTACTGAGTGATAACACCACTATTTTTGGGTGGGTTTTAGGTACAGTGCATATTCATACATCTATACATACACCTAGTGATTTTGAGTTATTTCAATATACTCTGCAATTACAAGCTTTTGCCAAGTACATTAGAACTAGTATTTGGCTCATGGCTTGTTTGTGAAATCTACTATTGGCCAGCTTGCTTTTGGAACATGAGCTTTGAAGACCAAGTCATATGACTCTTTCTTGCTTTGGATGACTTTTTCCTGTGGTTTTAAGTTTCAATTGCACATAACACCATAAACACCATAAAACACAGCGTAACATAGTGCATAACATACAGGACACAATATCTTCTAACAGCAACTCCTAGAAAAATGTTTATCTAGGTTATAATTTTGTGCAAGCATGGGAAGCATTTATTTTCTATTAATATGAGAGAGATGTAACAGTTGTTCTAATATTCAGAAATAAGGATTAAACAGAGTCCTAAGTGGTATGAAATCAAATACAGGCGTTCCATGATAATAGTAACAAATACTGTAGTGTTTCACCAGTTGTAACTGTACAGGTCCTTTCAGGTCATGGTCTTAGCCTGAAAAAGCTTTTCTCAAGACATTCAGGAGACTTACCTTCACTGCCTTATTTCCACTGACGTGCCTGATTTTTGGTAAAATAAAAATTAAATCAGGTAATTTAGGAGTATAATCCTTAGTACTCATGGAGCAATCTTCTGTGTCTTAGTGGAACAAATTATACTGCCTGTTTAGGATATCACTTTCTGCTCATTGAGGCTAGATGAAAAATAAATGGTGCTCATAGATAGGGAAGCATCCCTCAAGGCAAAGAAGAGAAGCCAGCTCTGCAGTCAGCTACCAATATGTAGCCGTTTCCCTAGCACTCTGTCTCAGCAGCAAGGTTAGAGTTTACTGCTGAAGAGGAGCCTTCTTCATCTCTCCAGTATTCCATTTGATGCATATTTTAGAAACTCATGTCACTTACAATACTGAAGATAACTTTCTGGCTCTCTTCATGTCTCCCCAAAATGGTGCACAGCACCAGCCCTGCTTTAGGCATTTCCCTGCCCTCCATGAACTTCAGTATATGTTCCAGTCCCAGCTTGTTCTATCCCATATAGTAATGTTAATATTTATTGGATTATTTATTGTAGCATCCTAGCACTAAATTTCCTATCAAATAATACCATACCTTGCAAAATAATTTATGGACTCTCTGCATGTTTGGGTTTTTTTTTCCCCTCTTTCCAGTTCTCCTGTTTCTTCTGTGCTAGAGAGATAGATATATATCACTTCACTTTATCACATTCTTCATATATAGTGATAAACTATTCCTTTGTTTCTCTCTTCTGTCTTTTTTTTTTTTTTATTTAAATTATACATCTTTCCAGATTTGTCTTCACTCTGGGTTTTAACCAGGTCCCGATTCATCATTCTCTCTCTGTCCACTCCTCACAGTTCTTCCCTAAATACTCTTTTTCTATCCTGACCTCCTAATCTCTTTCTTCCTCTTTTCACTGAATTGAGATTTCCCTTGTCTTCAGCGTGAAATGGGTCTAGCCTTAGCTGGGCTTGTTGCAGGCATGCTCTTGGGACTTGGAATACTAGACCAGCGAAACTTGGTTTTGGCAAGTTAGTCAGCAGAACTGATTGAATGCACACAGAGAAGAGATCTGTTGAGTAGGAAGTTGCCATGCTGACTATTACTTTTCAGAACTGTATGTTAAGCTTTTTAAAGAATAAATAAATCAACCAGCATGAAACTACAGAGCATGTCTCCAGCTAATTTCACAAGATCCAGTCTTAAAACTGAGTGTGTGTGGTAAAGCTGATTTCATATCAGCAAATCCCAATTCCAAGTGTTACTGCTGGGAATCTTTACCAGAATATTTCATGCTCACTAAATTTATCAATGCAATATTAAGAGAGGAAGGCAACAGATAATGTAATGGACTAAATGTCTACTATGATCCCCTTGTTCAATAGGGGAAAGCACTGAAGAGGAATCTAAAAAATGGGAGGAATTTTAACTCCCACTTTTGTTCTGACGTATATAACATGCTTGGAGAAGTCTGACCATCCTATTAGCAGATGAACGTCTTCAGTCAAATGGTGGCATCAATTTTCCGTAGGAGAGAGAATTCTTACTGTTTGAAACAGAACAGTACATAGCTATAGAAAAGTGTGTTTACATGAAGATTTCTTTATCTGGAAAATTTTCTGTCTGGAAATAATTGGAAAAGAAGGTGACTTCCTGACTGTAATTGATAGAGTTCATTGATATCTTTCATGGATATGATAAGCAAAACTAAAACTATTAAATAACCTAGACTTTGAATATATTTTTGGATCTGTTTTTTTTGTTCTGTGTTTTATCATCCCTGCTTGGACAGCAGCAGAAGTAATGTAGTCCAGAAGCCAATGCCACTGCTTATGGCAGCAGAAAATTTGGCTGTCAACTTCTGTGATGATAATTAGTGCTAATATACTGCTTAAACATTAAAATGATGTGAAAATATCTGATTGCACAATTTTTGGATTGCACCAAATAAAATGTTTGCTCCTTCCCTCAAATTTGGCAGACTTCTTGGTTAGAAATAATCTCTTCAAAGAGAAAATGGCACACTGAGTCCTCTTACACAATTTACCTGGAAATACACCTGTAAAATGGCAAACACTACAAAAAGGATCTGAGTTCCAGTGGTAGCTTAAATTCTGCTACTTCCGGTTTGTTCCCCTAAAAGGAAGGGGGTGTGGAGTGGTTAAAAAGGGTGTAACACAATAGTAATGAGCACTGGTGATAAGTCAAGTCCATATGTGCTTCGTCAAGAGTAAATTAATTTACTACAAATAGGCTTTATACAACTATACATCGTTTTCTTCAGTAAAAAAATAAAACCATCCTGCTGACTCTGGAGATTATCACTGTTTATCCTCAAGCTATTTACACAGCAAAATTAATATTGTTGATCAGTTTTCTTCTTTTGAATGCCTCTCAGATCTAATTCCTTCAATGTGCAAGAAACAAATTAATAGGAACTCTAGACAGTTTAATTTATTTTGACAGCAAACGCTTATCTCTTATCTTCTGAGCAACCTGACAGTCATCTTGTCTCATGGAGCTCATGTTTTCTTCCTCCTCTTTCTGGTGACAGAAATGGAGAGTTCCATGCGAAAAGGGCGTTCCTGATATATCTGCATTCATTTAATATTGCTCGTCTTGTCTTTAATGGTTTATTTTAATGCAATCTGTAAAATTTGGCTAAATACTCCTATGCATTTGCTTTTAAATGTCAAGAAAGCACAGGATAGATGCAAAGCCCCATGATTGTAGGATAGTGTTGGCTGGCACATACAATTGCATAATTTGAATAATTTTAAAATCAAGATGCTGTTAGGTTGTTTTCTTCTGAGGTTTAGAGGAGGAAAATGAAACAAAACTCCCTCCCTGCAGAAGCACAGTCCTTTCATAAAGACTGTAGGATTTTTAAAACCACCTCTGGAAGTGTGGAGCCACTTCTTGTTCCCTCTGTGTTTAGCTTAACCCTGAGTGCATAAAATATAATTTATGCACCATGTAACTATGTGCCTTGAGATATGTTTTCCTAATTCCTCCCTGAGGACTTCTGAAGAAAGCAGGTAAAAGCTGTCATCTGAAATGTGCTGAGACAGCAAGGAGGTGTTTTGGCATGTATTCATATAACTTTTCTTCCTTCTTTTATTTCTTTAAAAGTGTATTTTGCTTTCAAGTGTTGGTTGACTATATCAAGTTGTTTGACAACAAAGGCCTGGAGATCACCATTCATACTATGGATAAGAAAATAGCTGCACATTTTTTATGTGTCTAATAATGCCAAGAGGTAAGGGATACTCCGAGTCAGACTTTTGAAGACATCCTATTTAACATATCTGGCTTTTGATATACCCACGCATAAAGTGGAGATAAGAAAACTTGCATAGGCTCTAAAACTAGAAAAATTCTTGGATGTGTTGCATCTATTTAAATAATGCTCTGTAGTCTCAGGGGGCTCCTATGAGCGAATAAGACTGTTTTACAAGGTTGGAGATCTACTAGCCTCAAAGTGTGCTATGAAAACTGAGAGTTTATCTCAAGCTTTTTGTAGTGCATCAATCCCATTTGAATGAAAAAAGAAGCATTTTCAAAAGTACTTAAACAACCAAGGAATTCTTGCTACTTCAGTGCTTTTGAAAATATTACTCCAAGAAATGTAAAGGGGAACAGCGAAGAGAAAACTTGGTGGTTCAGAATTGGAGCAGCAGGTGATCTGAATGCATGATGCACAATTTCTTCCCCTGTAGTAAAAAACAATCAACTTCCAGGAAATGCTACATGTGAATATGGGATTTTAATGAGAAATCAGTTATACCTACAAGAAAACTGTAAGTCTCAACATGTCTGTCCATCTTTGATAAATGATATATTTTTGCATGCACAACATCTGTAGCCTGTTAGTCGTTTGAACGCTGAACTATTAGTTGAGGAAGATAAAGCTGCTTTCTTTTGACTTCTTACTAAGGCGACACTGAGATATGATTTACTAGGCTGTCAGTTCAGTAACTTCTGGCAGGCATTTCAAAACATCCTACAAGGCTCTGATTTAATTTAGTAATAATGAGGTCATGTCAAACGACAAACCTGAACATCTTGGACAATGCAGCCCAAACACTTCTGGTCATGCAGTTAACTTCACCTGGACAGTGCTTTTTCATGAAATTAGGAACATACTCCTGTTGGAATAACTTCAGTATGGAGGGGTTATTGGGCTTGACTTTGATTCCAAAAGAGTAGGAAAATTGAAGGATATTTTGCTGGATTTCTTCCTCCTCTTCCTTCTGGAAAATCTGATTAAACATCTTTCTAACCATTCCTCCCTAGAGGTCTCATTTACTGCTAAGAAATTTTAACATTGCTTTTGAACTGCAAAAAAAATTGCAACACAAGCAACATTTTAATGATTACCTGGTTATATTTAACATCCATAAAAATTCTCTTGTTTAGGGAACTCAAAATAATTGAAAAAATATTGTTTTTAAATTATGTATGGGCTGTCGAAGTGGAGCACAGTCAGAAAAAAAGTGCTTCTTGTAAAACAGCTTCAGYTGAAATAAGCCTCCTGTATACCCCAGTTATGTGCAATTTTTTGAACAGTGCATCTAAATGCATATAGTGTCGCAAACAAAAGGTCCTTCGTTCAAATTCAGTAGATCCTCTGTATTTAAAGATAGGTTTCTGTATATCCAAAATCCAGCCACAAAAGGGGCTAACAATGTTCATGCGAGCAGTTAAGTGGAGAGGGCAATTTTTTGGCTGCTAATGCCTCCAAACAGAACAATAGTGCAGAGCAAGATACTCCCAGTGGTGCTGGTGTGGGGCGAGTTGCTGGGAGCGTTCTTCCCAACCCTGTTAGTCACGTGCATGCACGGTTCACTATAAACTTCAGTACCTGCTAGACATGTAATGCAGTTGAGATCAATGAAATTGATATATCCTGATGCAATATATCCACCAACGCTAGATTTTGGTCACTATTGCTTATCTCAGTTCAGCGTACAGTAAAATGTTGACATGTTAACAGGTGGCATTAAAACAGTATGTGGGTAACTGTAAAATTTGGTGCCTGTCTTTGTATGATAGGCTGTTACCATCATGTAATCTTCAGTAAATGTATTCTGTTTCAACACTTAACGTGTACCTAAGAGGCTATAAGGTTTGAATTTGCGGTGCAGTTTGTTGGGACTTGGAGGACACACCGCTATGTTCTGGCATGTGGACCAGTGGAAGGTTACATAGTTCATGTCAGTGTCTTTCTGGCCTTATTTGTAGCTGCCATGTTTCGCTAACTGCCAGGATGATGGTGCATCTGTCACAGCAGATGGAACGACATAAGTGTTTTTGCAGAGAAACCTAAGCTTTTGTACTGGGTTTGAACGCTCTGTTCTGCTGTGGGGTGGGGAAGATGAGAGGGAGAGAGAGAGCAGAAAAAAAGGCTCTAGTGTGCGGAACGCTGACCAGGGGTGCGGGTGGCTGCTGTCAAAGTTTATTCCATCATATACATAGCAGAGATTTTAACTTCGATCTTCTATGTCTGAATCGTTTGTTAACAGTGTAGTTTTTCAGGTTCTGACTCAATGAATGCTTAAGTAAGTAGAGTGAAGAAGCTGCAAGTGTTTGTTTTTTCTCTTTTCCCTCAAAGTCCTTTTTGGAATGTACTCATGTAAATAATGCATTTTGTCATCTCTTAGCTCATAGAGGTACATACAATTTGAAATATTTTTGGTTGATACAGTATTATTTTAAGGAGGCAATGTTCAGATAGGTTTCTTTTGCCACTCATATTTCTATACAGATATATGCAAGTATATATACTAATCTTTGGAGACTATTATTCCTTTTACAAACTCCTTTCTTGCTAAGACAAGTCCCTTTTATCTATTGAAACAGACTATAATTGCAAGAAAAATCTTGTATTTGACATTTTTGTAAGAGGAAGCATTATACTAGAACCAAAATAACACACTGTGATGATAACACATCACATGATAAATAACACATTGTGATGGTGTAACATCAACATGAGCATTCCCCCACTCACCCACCCATGCTGCTCTGCAAATCCATTCCCAAAAAACTCTCTTCTTTTGATGGATGGTTAGTCTTGTAAAGCCAATGTACTTGAAGATGTCTTGCTAAGTAAGAATTATCTATATTTTCTAGATGCTAGAAATATTTTTTTTTTTGAAACTGATTACTTTCTGAAGAGTAATTTTAAAGGTATTTAACATTCATACCTGATTCAATGAGAAATGGCTTTCATCAAAGAGATCCAGATCACTTCTGTGATGATATTTTCAATGACTTAAGTTGTCTTGAATCACAGTAAGATAGTACTAACTCAGTGTTTTTTATGTTCACCTTACTATATAAAGGCCTGGCTCAATATTTTTTTCTGTTCACAACATTACAAAGACATGCAAGAACTTGGTATACATGAAAAACTTCTGAAGTTGTTACAAATTATATTCCCAAAAACATTTCATCGTCATCATTGCATTTCTGTAAATACCTTCAGTTTTGACAAATGGGATATTTCTTATTTAAAAAAAAACAGTAACTGAAAAATTTCTGTTCTTTAGTCACTTCTCCCTGGTCTTCAGTTGGAATGGGAGAGTGGAAGAATGCTCCTATTTTCCATGCATCCAGGATTTCATAGTGTAGACCTCAGGAACGTTGCAGTTGAGACGGTTTTCCTTCTGTTTTGCCAGCTAAGTTGGGCACTGCTGTTACTATGATTTAAAGTGAGAATCTTCTGTTTCTGATGTTGAGGAGCCTTCAAGAACTCTTCAGGCAGAGTCTAATGCACACAGATAAAATCAAGTCAAAGTGACAAAGACAGCTTGTTCCTGAGGAAAGTTAAATATTTTTTCTGGCTAATTTATATGACACCTAAAGGAAAACTGCAGAATGAAGCGTTCTGTAACATTGGGTCTGCCTACAACTACAGCTAATAGAAAGGGACAGTAACTTGTACACTGTCTGATGCAATTTATTATTTTATTCTGCACTATTTAGGTACAAATATGTTTTTTCATTTGTATTTTGTTTTCCTTGTGCACTGGAACAGCAGCCTATGAGAACTGTCTGAGTGGCATCTTTAAAGTCTCTTTTTTTTTTTTTTTTTTTGTTTTTTTTTTTTTTTTTTTTTTTTTTTTTAAAAGGAAAGTGTCAGCAACCAAGCTTGTGAGCATGTGTTGAAAGACTTCACCTCAATTTGATCTCAATTCATACTTGGGAGACAAATTCATAAGTGTTTTATCAACTTTCCTGGTAAATTACATCTGTACAGATCTATGCCGAACTTCATGCTGAACACAACTGGCGTTACCTGTATTCAGAGCAGACACTGTCTGTGCTTCTGCCACCCACCAAAAAGGTACAAGGGCTAACTCAAACCAAGAGGGGTGGTAGTGGGAAGAGAGAGGCTGAAATAACCCCGGTCCTTCTAAAGGGATATGTTCACTTAAAATACTTGTAAACACCCTGTCACTCCACCCCACCCCTATTTGACCAGACTTAAATATAATACTGTCATTTAGCAGGATATGAGACTAATCACAATATATCATGAAGTGTGTATTCTGTCCCTTGTATATTGAACAGAATCAAATACTTCAGTATTGGCCAGTCAACTTTATTTTCCCATCAATAAGGACTGTGTTCCTTGAGGGGCTACCTTTTAGAAATAACTTAGCTGCTAGTATACCATGAATAAATGGCAGGCTTGTAGAACCACTGCAAAGCCACCCTGGAGATTTGGCTACTGCCTGACATAATGGGAACACAGCTGACTGACAGGAGACCTCAAATATGGCTTGAGCCTCCAAGTATAGCTGTTAAATTCATCAGCAAGAAGAGGTTTAAGCAGTATGGGCAGACCCCATGCTGCTGGGGAAAGAAACTGCTCTATTTTGATGCCTCTTTCCCTCCTCTCTTGATGAAACTATAGCAGGAATGTGGAAGAGAAAAGCCATCCACCTTCCCTGAAATCACACCTATGCTGATGGGCCTTAATGCTCCTATTTTACTTCTAAAATGCTGCCTGCATTCATTGAAATCTGAAAATCAGAACTTGCTTGTTAACTAATTGCCCTAAAACGTCTTAAAGGGTTTTTGAATTGGGAGAAAATACCTTTCAGCAACGTAGGTAATAGCTGCATTTTGTATATATTTTTTACATTTAAATAGAATAAATTGTGTTACTGTGCTGTACATCTGGGCGCAGAATACTTATTACCGACAGGAAGCTTGTGGAAGGAGATTTTATTCTCTCTAATGTATTTTGGAAGTGGGATATCAGAATGGTTTTTCATTTGTATTACTTTAAGGTAGCAAAATAAGGAATCAAAACTTTTCTTACTTGATTACTCTAATCATCTCTAATTGTGTGTTTGGCATCCTTTCAGTGCACTTTTGCTAAACTTGAGAGTAAGAACTGGAACTTGCTAGTGAAAAAAACCATGACAGACTTCTCCCAAAATGACTTCCTCAAGTGCAACCACTCAACCTGTGTTTATTCATCTAAATGCAGATTTTGAGAATGTCATCCTGGTTTTAATAATGTCGCAATTTAAGACACAATACAGGAGTTGTTGACAATCAGATTCTAGGAAGTCTGTGCAAATACATTGGTTCTGCCGTTTGTGGGATTAATACCTACTAAAACATTTAACTGCCCTTCTGGTGTTTGTGCTCACATAGATTTTTATTGTTTTCACTCACTAAACCAATTGTTCTTACAGCTTATGCAGGTACACACTTCTAAACATAGAGGTGCTAAACTGGAGATATTTGAAGCAAACCAGTTTTATTTTGCATTCCCAAATGACTAGCAGATCAATCAGTCACCTAATGTCATTTTAGTTGCTGAAAAATATCTTCAAGGAGGAAGTAGACCCTGAACAACTGAATCATTTAACCTGGTTGGTAAGAGCATATTTGACTATGCCCTTATACATGTATGTGCCCTCTCAGCCAGATGCATATGAGAGCACAAGAAGAATTTCACAGGCTTTTGTATAGCTTTGCAATTCATAACCATGGAAAAATGTGCCTCAGATTTTCATATGCTGAGTAACTGAAATAAGGTAACTAACCCTTCAAGCTTTGAGGTCAATTTATTAGTATTACTGAGCTGCTTTCTGTTGCACCAGCCTGGTGCAAAGTGTCACCGCTCTCTGCTAGTAAAATTTCTACTCATGTAAAATTTTTTCAGCACCTCATGAGCTGTGGCCTGGCCTAAAGGAAGGAGAGCTATGCTGGGGCTTTGTCTGAGGAATATAATGGAAGAAAACAGAGGGAACAGGATGTTTATGATGAAGCACAAAACTGCTACATGTGATTCTCCACTAATATAAGTCACCTGGCTTTTGGTTGTATTTTTTTGGGATGGTTTTATTAATTTCTTTTCTTTTTTTAAGAGGAAGAAAAAATCTATTCTTGCCCATTAAGTTTGTTTTTATACTCTGGCAAAGTGGGGAATCAAATCTTGGAGTCCTTACCCGTTAAACTGCAAGGATCCAACTGCCCCGTTCATTTATATACTGGCCATTATGTCCTTAAGTCTCATTTTTAGGAAATTTGGCTATTACTGACATCTTATTTTGACAGGAAGAAACCATTTTTTGCAAGCTTTTGCACTCAAAACATTTCAAGTGCTCTCTTTGCTCTTTATTTCTCCAGCATTCCCTCACACAAATCATGTTAGTACAGCAAACACAGGGATGTGATTTATAGCTTTTAATTTTTTTTTTTTTTTAATGTTCTCTTAAATTAAATCTAAGCTGATGACAAGGGGCAAACATCTTTTCTAGAGAATCTGAATTAGGGTCATTTCCATTATGGGACCTGAAATGAAAATTGAATTCATATCACAAAACACAATCATGTTCAGAGTCCTTTCTAAACCTAGCATTATGATTGAGTAGGTGATTGAGTAGGAAGCAATACTTAAGTGGCTTGAAAATAATTTAATTTTTAAGGTGGCTTGGGAGGGGGTTTTTTCCCCCTGTTCCCTTTCAGTTGCAACATTACTCTCAACCTGCCTCTACACTCAGAACAGTTTGGGGCATGTGGTGGGGGGGGGTTGTTTGTTTCTTTGTTTCCAAATCCATCTAAGGAGAGAAACCAAGGCAATTTAATTGTGCAGGTGTGTTAGAAAAGCATTCCCATGAAATGTTTCCCTCTAAGACTTACAAGCTGCAAGTTGGAAGAGCTCTGCAGATGTGAGGTATTTGGCTCAGATGACTACCTGTCATTGACTCAATTGTTAAATAATGGCTGCTATAGAATATTTGTAATAGAAATCTGTATAGGGAAATCGGTGAAAACACTACTTGCTATACTTATTTGTTACCAAATGCAGACATTTCCCCCTTGGGTACCTCAGCTGGAGAAAAGGAAACATGTAAAATTGTTTGGGGAAGCCATATAGTAATTTACCTGAATGTATAAACCACTGGTGCTTTTAGAAACACTTTTCCCAGATGGCATACTCTGCCCATGAATTGTTTAGATCTATCAGGGTCCCCCCCCCCCCCGTACAGTCAGAAACATTATACTTTGCTGTTGTGGAAAACAACAATTTTGTTTCGCAAAAGAACAAGGAGTAGAAAATGAGACTAGAACAAGCCAAAGTGCATTCCCACCTTAGCTGGGAGACTATGATAGAATAAAAAGTTTGCTGTGGACTATTGAGATCCCATTTGTAATTGTAGGTCTGACAAAACAGGAAGAACAAGCACAGACACATTTTTCCTTTCTTTCTGTATGTCACCAATAGTGTTGTTTGGTTTTTTTGTTTGTTTGTTTAAAATCTTTATTTATTGAGACTATCTCCTCATTTTTGTGGCATTTTCAATTTAGTGCAGATTCTGCATTCAGGTACTAGAAATAGCTGCTTGTTTTCTCTCTATAAAACAAGAGCAACAAAGGCCATGGCTAATGCTACATTCACTGCATTGGGTTTGCTCTGAACAAGGCAGGGGTATGCTGTAGAACATCTAAATGTTGCATGTGTCAGCAGATGGGAGCGCATGTGGGGAAAAAACAGATAGTGTTTACAGGACCGGTAGTTTTTAATGCTCCAGTTCCTGGAGTCATAGAATTGTGTAAGAAATTCAACTCTAATTACTAAATAACAGTATACTGGTGACGGAGGAAAGCTTGAAGTGTGTAGTAACACTTCATATTTGCTGTATTCCCAACTCTTTAAAATGGTCTCTCCCTTTTTATCCCAGCTGTTATTCTTGGGTTTTTTAGTTTTAATTCTTGTTCTTTTTTTTGCTTTTTAAGCAAAACTCATTGGTTTTGTTTATCCTGGCTAAGCATTCCTGGAAGAGCAAATTTGACTCTCATACAAGTCCTCTCTGGATACAGTGACAGGGTACTGCAGTTTGCAGTTGAAGGTGGAGCTCTGGAGGAGGCTGCAGTAGGAATAGGGCAAGGTAGAAATGCGCTTGCTGAATGCATATGTCTGCCATTTTTATATCTATGAGGCAACAACTAGGGCTATAGCTTTATTGGTGCAGTTTTTAAACTGATACCGTGGATATTCATGTTTCCATAAATGGTTGAGTTCTAGAAACACTGCTTCCCTATTTAATCAGAGTCACTGCACCTGTGCAGTTACAACAGACAAATGTGCATGTAATATCTCTCATAGAAGGATCAGCTTTAGCAAATTCAGCCTAATTCTGCAGAGAAAAGAATCCTACTACACCTTAAATTGGCAACACTTGTGACAGCTGCACCAATGAAAACGGATACAGTACATACAACAGGTGACATAAATAGTAAAGGAGACACCTGAATACATAGAGTAGTATCTGTCTAATCCTCTCAGGCTTGAAACATTATCTGGAAATATCTCTCTCTCTCTCTCATTATTCATTTTTAATCTGTTTTAAGGAAAATTTTAAGGAGTAGGATGTTGGCTCAGCTGATGTCAGTGAGAATTTTGCTCAGCTGGAAAGGGGTATTCTTGGAAATCACTTCCTTCGGCGGGATATTGTATCTTTTATGCAAGGCTGAAGAAGTGAAGAAATTAGAAAATTATTTCATAAGAGAAGTTTCTAAACTTTTTTGAACCTTCAAAGGCAATCATATTTGGCTCCTATCAAGTTTTGGAGGCGGATTCACTCATCCCTAGAGAGATATAAACAGGAGGATGGTTGAGTTATAGTAAAAATTCAGTTGAAAATGGTCTTACTAAAGCTACTCTGAAGTATAAATATTCAATTAAAAGGAAAAATAATGAAGCTTTTATTAAACAAAAGAGCACCAGCAGTGAATATTACTGAAGCCCAAGGACAAGTGTAACTCTTGTACCAACAATAATGCAGATTTTGTGCATATATTATGGATTATATTCTCTTTTCAATGCACATGCATTAGCATTAATGGGCAAGAAGAAGATGATAGATCCATTTGCACTGCTACCCAGTATCAGCAACCAAATTCATTACATTCACACACACTCTGACTCTTTTGATTCCTTCTGAAATAAATTCAAATATTCATCATTCAAGGATGTTAGGGAATAAATTATATTCCATTTCTAGAATGTCCACAAAAAGATCAAAATTATTTCATTTGGTAGTATAATTTACTCAACAAAGTTTGCAGTTTATTTTGTTCTAATTCTGTTGATTGTGGAGGGAGTTTGCAGCAAAGTCAGTGCTGCAAATGTTGGTTAGTAATGATTGATCATGTAGTACTGTTTTTTTCTCTCCATTTACTTATCCAGTGCAAGAAAGAGGAATGATTTTGTGATTTGATGCACTTCTCAGTGAGGCAACTGATGATAGAAAGTTTTTTGGGGAATTACTTCTCTTCTCTGCAGCCAGCACAACAGAAGTCCAATATGTCTAAAAATCTCTCTAAGGCATTGCCTGTGAACCTCTGCAGTTTTCTGTGACCTTCATAGTTAACAGTGAAAAGCAACTTCATTTGCTGACTCCTTCATGTGAAGAACATGTTTTTGTTAGTGTTGGTAAATACTGAAATCACTTACTGGTCTTTTTGCAAAAGATCTCTTGTGAGACTTTACTGCTGCACTGGAGCAGCAGGCTGTTCCATGTGAAGTTACTTCTGCTTCTCTGAATGTGAGATTGAAATTCACTTCCAACAAACCTCTAAAGGTCTGTTGAGCCCCCCTGCTGGCCCAGGTTGGACTTGAAACTAAAATTCTTCCTAATTATGAAAAAAGAATAGATTCTTTGTATTTAGCTACTTGCAAAAATGTTAAGAGGTTAATAGGCAGAATAGAAAACTCATAATTATGAAGTAAAATTTTGACTTGACTGAAGCATGAGTTAACTAGAGAATTAACTAAAGCAGTAATATTAATAATTATATATGATAATATTGTTTAAAATGTAAGAGATAATTAATTTAAAATGCTTGGTGTTGAGAAAATACCACACACTAACATTGCTAATAATTTTGGTCACTGCTGCATTCTTCTCGGTATAGCTGAAGTGTATTACCCCAGCCCTTCCTCTTAGAGTACACAGCATCAATGCAAAGGGGAGGACAGGAAGGTTGGGCTGAGGAAGGGAAGCCAAGGCTGGCTGGGCCTTGCAGCAGCAGATTATCCTTGCAGAATGCATCTCTGCAGGGGATTCTCCATAAGAGGAGGGAAGATGCAGGCATAGTAGCACCTGACACTTTAAATCTGTTGGCACTTTGCTGCCAGGGCTGCTGCAGAGGTGTTGAGATTACTTTAGTATATCAGGCCGTTGTTACAAATCCTTACCTTACATGTGTTAAGTAGGTAGGGCAGTCTTGCAAAGGCAGAAGCTTTCTTAGCACTGAAATGACTGCAGAGCTGAAAGGGTTAATCCACGTTTTGTTTTCATCTCCAGGCATGCTTCAGATGCATACACCTCCAACAGGATAGCAATTCAGATGTTAGCATTGTTTGATAAAACACTTAGACCAAAGGGATCTATTGGTGTTTGTTTACAAACCATAACTTCAGAGAGCAACGTTTCCATGGGTTCTCTTGGCTTGGCTTTGCCTTTTTGTCTACTAGAACACATGATGGTGCTGTCCACAGGTGGGAAGCATTTGTTAAAATGTTCAGTCTTAGGAAACAATGCAGGTCAATGTGCATTGATTGTGAAGTGTTTTCTTTACTAGAATAAGAATTTTTGAAGTTGTTTCTGGAATACAATATGTATTTATGGTTTTGACAAGCTAAGAGGTTATTTGCGGTGAATTGGTAAAAGCCAGAATAACCAGTGCTATCGTTTTTCTTGTTAATGCTATGTATAATACTTTACTTGGGGGGGAGATGTACCTTTATGCCAAATGTCTCTGCTCACTTACAACTTTTAAATATGAGGTAGCATCTTAACCGTGCTGGGAACCTGAATGTTCTTTTTCAAGCACTATGGTAAGAATACATAAAACAACGCTATTCAAGTTTTCAAAACATTTATGTGATGCTGTTATCAAAAAGAAAAAAAAAAGTGAATATTGTTATTTTAAACACAGATGGAAGATGCATTAAAGGTTTGTATTATGTTATGTCTTTCTGTGGTCATAAGAATTAAGAGCACGAGTGAAGATTAATTTGGATCATTCTTAGGGGAGTAAGCCCCGACGTTTTGAATATTCGAAAACTAGATTAGAAACACCATATGCTGCATACGTAGAAGTGATATTAAAAAAGGCAGCATGAGATACTGTCTCAATATTGGATGAGATTGTGGGCAAGTCTCTCTCAATATTGGATGAGATTGTGGGCAAGTCTCTATTGGTATAGAACATTCAAAAAGCTGGTGTGGTTAATTGGAGATTCAACCTTATGTTTAGATATCCTTAGACCTATAGCTGAAATAGGCCCTGAATTCACTGGGTATTTCCTCTCCAAATGTCTCTCCAAATAAGCTTTTCAGCATGTCTGGAAATGGATGAGAAAAAAAATTTTTTTTTCTTTTTTTTTTTTTTTTTTTTCTCTCCACACACTATCCAGGATAGAGAACATCAATGAATTTGTGTTTTCTCTGTTCTAGACTGTTTTGGCTTTTCTGTAGATAGTGGGAGCCATTTCTATTTTTCTCTGATGCTGTTCTCCACTCTTCATCTATTCATGTTATCCTGCAATATATGGAAGTTACTTGGCACTGATCCCTGAGTTAAACTGCCATCTATGTAGGAAAGTTAAAAATATTAATTGACAGAATTTTTATATCTCCCTCAGAATGTGGCTTCACTCACATCTATACACAGATCACCTTCTACCAACTATGCTTGACATTACTTTTTCTGGTGTAGAATGCAAAATTTCATTCACTCAAAGAAAATCTTTTCTGCCTCTGCTTTGAGTAATGACTTCTTTCTTTGAATGCAGGGAAGTCATGTCATGCAGTTTATGGAAATACAATTGCTTGGTATTTGTTTATTTCATTTCTTGCCAAGCTTATGGCAGTAACACAAAACTGTTTAATTAGGTGACATTCTTGATCAGCCAAGAGGCAAAGTTCAACCCATTTATATCTAGTATAATATTTTAAAGAGCTTTTAAAAAATGTAATTATTTGTTTGTAAAGTTAAAAATAAATAGTGCCTCCTGTGAAAAGCATAGGCCAAGATACAAATGCTCTGAAGCAGAAATGTTTGCTAGTGAAAGGAATGCTCAACTTCAATAAAATATCAGAATAGCTTATTTCTGTTTTCCTGCACGGCTGAGAGGGACAGGTATCCTCACTTAAGAACTGGGAGATATTATGGTACAATAGAATATTTTGCCCTATCATTGAACCAAAACCAAACTCCCTGTATCTGTGGTCCTTGTTCCATCAGCTTAATGTTGGTGGATATGTGAACATTTTCTTTAATATTGCTGGAAAAAGTACGATGAGGACTACTCAGTGTCTAGAATAGAGTGGAAGTAACTCATGTAAGAGAATGTCAGTCAGCTGGAGCACAGGTCATCAAAAATTCCAACTTGCAGTCCTTAAAATTAACTCATGAAGAGGCAAGAGTGTACCCTAGGTGATCTTGACCTCCATTATTTTAATAATTAATTCTTAGCCTTGCATGGCAAAGGTCTGGATGTTCATCTCAATATCATTAATCTTACTGATATAATATTATCCAAATAGAAATGGGACTACAGTAGGTTATTAATATAAAAATGGGCAGGAGAATCCAAAGTTTGCAAAACTCATCAAAGAGCTGTAACAAAATAGAATTTGAAAAACTGTGCATGCACATACCAGCAATATGATAATCCTGAATCACAGTAAGTAATGGAGCTGCTATCACCCAGTGATATGTAGTAACAGCTGTGAGTAGCGCAAAGGCATGTTGTATGTCTGTTATTCCTAGTTGTCAATGACTATAGCAAATTCCTCGATTCCTTAATTGCTGAAACAATTGTTGCACCAGACTTTCCAGATATGCATAATTTTTATCTGGTCTCTGTATAATGAAAGCTGCATTGAATCTGTTCCAGTTACAGAATTCTGTTTCTTAGTTTGTTCAGAGGAACAAAAATGCACCAAATCTCCTATTCAGTAGAATTTCTTTATACATATGAAAATGTCTCTTTCTCTTGCACTATTTCAAAATGCTCCTGAGGATGTTTCAAGTCCAAAGAAATATATAGCCAGTTCTAAGAGTGACTTTCAGGATACTTCTTCAAAAAATAGTTCCTGTCCTGAAAATGAAACAAATGAAATAGTATCTTTTGGAGAAAACTATGTAGGTATTTGCTAAGTTTAATAGAAAAACACATAGCCTGTTACATCTGCATTGCAAGGAGGGATGAAATATTACTAATTAATTAGGACTGATTGTAGAACGGGGGAGACTTCCATGTTCCTCCTGTCATAAAATGACTTGAGACTTCCATTGTTGTTTATCATATAGTAACCCTGATCCTGTAGTTGTGGAAATGCAGTATGCATTCTAAAAGTGTTGGTAATTCTCTTCCAGTGCCAATGTTGGTAGATGAGTCAGTGTTTGAAACGCATGTAAAAAGAACTGCTGGTAAATATATACAGGAATTAAGGGACGCTTTCCAGTTTTACACATATAAACCACAATTTTAATCCACTGTGATGTTGAAGCTTTTCATTTATTCATATTCAAACATCAGATAAGAGTTCCTTTCCCCAAAACCAAGCAATTGCTCTTTTGAGCAGTTACAGCAATTTCAGTGCATAGTGCTGTGGGTTTTCTCATGGTGCCAGGTGCTGACAGAAAAGCAAATGGGGAGGGGGAATATAAGATCTTTAGTAGGGCAGATTTTCATGTCAGTGAGGAGTAATGCAGTGGAGGTGCAGTACTATCAGGTCAGGGTTGCACCTACTCACATAATCTCTATTTTCATAACTGCAGTTGGCAGCTGGAAAACTGGTAATGTGCAGGTGGTACTTCTCTCTCATTTTAGAGAAGAACTGCTACAGCTGAAAGGGAGATTTTTCAGGATGCTTATATCAGGGGCCTAAAATCCTCTCCTTTATAATTTTCCATAGGAATGTGGAAAGCAGTGGGGATTGGCACATTACAGATGCACTTTAAAACTTTACAGATTTGAAGTCAGTGGGTGTCTTTCTACAGTTTGGGATCCATCTGTTACTATATCAAATAAAGACTGGGGGAAAGAACTTACTGGTATGTTTTTGGTTTATAAGGAAAGATGGTGAGGTTGAAACGTTGTAGCTGTAGAGATGAAAATATTTGCAACAAAAATAAATATAACGAAAGTTTAGCTTTTGGGCTACTTAACCTTGGGGAACGGAAAAATGCTAAAATCTGAGAGTCTTTGGAGATAATATCTCAGAAGCTCTTAAAATGAGAGATTGGACTGGAAGGGCAAATATAAAGGGGAAGTGGGAAGGTAGAGGTTCATTTCATCTATTTTTTTACATAAAGGACAGATTTCTTTCTGTTTAAAATTCCCACTAGCAGAACCAGGGAGAGCTCCCTAACTGGAGACAGTATAAAAAAAAAAAAAAGTATTTCCAAAAGCAGCAAGTGGAAAAAATGCGAGTATTCTGTAAAATTTTAAGTGTTTTATCAAGGTTTCCATTTCTTTCTTAGAAAAAATGTTTTATTTTTAAGTGATACAGGCCTCAGGCAACAAATATTTAGTGTCAACAAATTATGCAGGATTCATACATCATATTTTTTGAATTTTCTGCCATTCAATACAAATCTTTTTGTTACTATGGCAACCTTGATACGATCTGAAATGTATACAGTATTAGATACAAAGGGTCAAATTCAGACCTAATATCTCTCATGGGATGAAAGCACCTTCTTATGCATCAAGATTATTCCAAAGCAAAGGGACTGACCAGTGAAATAAAGTCAACCCACTAGCTTGCTTGTCACCTTCTTCACAGCTACATTTGGATTATAGCCAGGAAAAAAGTGACATGCACCTAGGCTTATCTATCTTTGTGCCCCTACATTAAGAGCCAGTAGTGTCTTGGTCATGTGGTAGTGATGAGAGCATCCTTAAAGCCGTGAAGTTGCTCTGTGTTTTCAGACCTCTATAGACATACTGCATATTGCTATACATAGGCTGTGTTCTTTCATGGCTAGTCAAAAATGTAAAACTACTAAATGACTTGTCCAAATCAGCTTGATTTGGACAATCAGCCCAGGACCAGAAAATGGGATTTCCTGACATCCTGTCTCATACTTAACCAGGTAATCCGCCCCTTTCAGTATATCACAAGTTTTCAGTTACTGTGGATCTATTTACTTCTATTATCACATCTAAATAAACCAGGTAACGTTTTCTGTTGCAAGAATAAGGTAAAAGCAAGGTTTATTACTAACTGTGTGCCTCCCCTGTAATACAGATACTAAATGATTCACGTTCCAAATTTGCTATTAGGAAAGGGAACATCATAACCTCCTTAAGTTTTTATTAAATGATTTTACTTTCTTTAAAATGTGTTTTGTTAAGCAAGCAAAACATAAAAACTTCACATACTCTGTGATTGATGACCTTTCTCATGGATTCTATGAACAGGAACAGCTGAAGAATATTGGAGCAATTAAGAAGTTTCTGCACAGGCTGTACACTTATCAAAATGACTCGGACAGGCATTCAGCTGGATCATTGCCCCTTATACCTTAACTACTGTCAAATCAACTCTAACAGCACCCATGAAGACTATTTTAGGCACATCAGCAAAATGCCACCATGAACTTTGAGCAGCAATTATAGGCATAAAATATATTGGCCTTGCAGTGATTTAAGATGAACTCCTCAATAGCATCTATACAGACACTAATATCTTACCATTTACTATTTTTCCTTGCCTTACAGATATTAGCTGTTAAGTTAGTTCTCACATTTTTCCAGACAAAACCCAGACTTTTTAAAATGTAAAAGCTAAACTAATCATAGTGACACAGAGCATTTGTGTGGAAAGTCTCCCTTTGAAATGCCAGTTACTAATGCACGTAATTCAATGGAATGGAAAGAAATTTAGGCCAGATGGCAGTGAAATTAGTAAGTCTATTGGATATTAATATCTGCTGTTCTGGAATTGTGTTTTTAACATCTTTTTTTTAGGAATACAAGACTGGAAGAGACCTTCTTGGGCATTGAGTTGTGCTTTTTGCTATTGATGGCATTGTCATCTACAGTCTCTTTCCTGAATTGACCATACTGTTTTTATTCAGTGAAGTTCTTGTCCTCATTGCTTCTGTTACAGGGCTATTCTAAAAACCATTGGCTTTAATACTTATAAACCTTAAAATAGCATCCTAGAATAGTTGACTGGAAGGAACCTCTGGAGGTCACCTGGTTGAGCCCCAACTTGGAGCAGGGCCAGCCTAGACCAGGCTGCTCAGGGCCTTGTCCATCAAGTTTTGAATATCTCCAAGGATGAATATTCTTTCAATTGAAATTGAAAATGTCAGTGCCAAAACTGGCCTCTAGCTGGAATAGGCCATCTTGTTCTCCAGTGCTTGCACCTTCATTTAGTTTATAAAATATAATCTCATTCCACCTCAGCCTTCATTTTTGTAAGGGGAGGATTCCCTCATTCCAACTTGTCTCTATACTTGTTTTAGTTTTCTCAGTCATTGACAACCAGTTGCCTTCCAGATAATACCTAAAGTGTTTTAAAGTTAACGTCTTTGTATTTTGTATTCTTGAGTCTTGTCCCTGACCTCATGGTAACATCTCATACACCATGGTGATGTGTGAATTCAGCCCAATATCAGTTTGGGTAAGTCTGCAACGAACAATGCAGAACTTCCATTTTTCTCATTCTGAATGTGCTCTCTGGGCAAATGCTTCTGTAATATTTTGAGGATCCAAGCTGGATCAATGGAATTTTTCCAAGTAGCTATCCCTTCAGGTACTCCAGCAGTATAAAGCAAAAGGTTTTGGGTTTGTTTTGTGGTTATGTTTTTTGTTGGTTTTTTGTTTGTTTGTTTGTTTTTGGTAAAAAAGATTTTTAGTGGACTGACAAGGTAAGATACCTTCCAGGTTTTTCTCAAATTCTTTTGTGCTGCAATATTCTGTAAATGGAGATTTGAAGAGAAATGTTTCAAGGGCACAGAGTATTCCAGCCTAAAAAGAAATCAGTGGTATGTATTAAGCATAAAAGGGTTTCCAAAAAGTTAGGTACCATCAAGTGGATACCAGTAATGTATTTTTAAATTTGTTGTTTGGTTGGTTTTTTTCTTCTTTTTCTCCCCTTACAGCACTCTTATTTCCTTTTAAATAATTTTATGGTTTCTCCTATAACTAAACAAATTGATTCACTATATTTGAGTGGTTTCTAAAGCAGGCAAAATGACCAATCCACTTTTCATAAAGAGAAACATGAATCTTAGTTTCCTTGTGGTCTTTAAATCCTCTTTTTCTCAAGGTAAAGTCTCATTGCAGTTTATGAAAGAATGTTCTCTGAGTGTAGATGGAAGCCTGAACTGGCAGGAAAGAAAAATAAACTCTAGGCTATAGAAAGCACAGTCTAGAAAGATCTTATCTAGCAAAGTTATTAGCAAATTGAGGAGGTAATCATGAATCTCCTTGTTTCTTCAACCACATAGGAGAGCCACAATAAGGAAGAGGGACAATTTCTCTGAGAGAATGGCAAGTGCTGAATTTGAATTGGTGCTTGCTGAAGTCAAGGGGCAGAGAAGTGAGATGCAAATAGAACTAGCTATTGACTGGGTGACAATGTTGCTGCTACCATTATGCACATAACAACTGTACCATGATATTAGCAACTTTGTACATTTCTATGCAATCCATACATACTCCCTGTTCTCAACTTACTCTTTTCATGATACACCTGTTCTTTCTCAACAGGGCTACAACCACAGTTTTTCTTTGAGTGTTGATGACCTCTCAGTAGCTCTGTCTAGGTTGAAGGCGAAACATCTTTATCTGCTAAATGAGGGAGCTTTCTTTCCACAAGAGACAGTCTGTTTCTTTGCTGAATGCATACAATATAAATCAAAGTATGTGCCATTATTAATATATAAGGCATTGGGTAGGCTTTGTCTGGAAGTCTTGTTGAAAGTACTGATTACTATCCAATAACTTTTGAAAAATGTATAATTGCCTTTGGGATATTGAAACATGGAATAATTAGAGTGCAAGTTTGAGAAAGGGGAATTGTAACTACAGAGAGGGACTATTTGCAGCAACTGATTAATTTTTAGGGTTAAATCTCCCCCCCAATTTATCTATGAATACTCTACACTTAAGTCTTTCAGAATACAAAATGAATTATCCATTATTTTCTGTAGATACACTTCAAAACTGTGCTAATGCTAGTTATCTAAAATCAATATTGTTTGACTCTGATGCACTTCAGGTTTCTGATATTGATATTTAGGATTTTAGGACCATTGTGGGCCAAGTAGTCAGAAAATGAATTGACTGCTATTAAAAGGAAATTTTGTGTGGCGATGCTAAATTCAGATGTAACATCCATTGTCCTATTAGATTTGAGCATGTCTCAATTCTCTCAAGCTTTAATCCTTGTAAAGAAAGTGTAATTGTGCTATAGCTGGTTACAAACAGGAAAGTTATTTCTTCTGGCTACTTAGTCTGGCTATTACTAGGAAAGACTGGGGCAATGGGCACTGTGAAACCTTCAGTGCCTGCTTGTATGCTTCCTCTCTCGCTAGAGAAGGGGAGAACTGGTCCCTGATATGCCCATAGTTTTGTTTTCTTCCATCTCCAGGTCTGTCTTCTGTAGGATCAATTGTTTACAGCTGTGGAAAGTGCAGGAGAGGGAGTCTAATGTTTTTTCCATATTCCTTTTCAATCATATCTGTATGCTTCTCTGTATATGCAAAACATATATTTACTGGGGAAGGTATGGGCTGAAGATAAGGGTTTCCAAAGGTGTCATTAAAGCAATCTGCAAAATCTACAGCGAGAACTGCTGCCCAGGTCCCTCTGTGTGTTATCTGATTGATAATCCCAGTACATCTTAATCTATCACAACTTTACAAGTGCATTACCTTGCCTGGGAAACAGATAATACGGTTGTGGGAAAAGAGAAGATTTAACACTTAACAGTAGTGATAAGAGGGAAAACAGCATATAAGCGCAGAATAAAATTGTTTTCTGTTACAACATTAAGCTGGAAGTACATTATGGTCTTGGAGTTTAACAGGGATCTTTAATTAAGGATGTCATTGGCACTATAATCTTCTGGTTTGATAGCCTGTAGACTGACTTTTACAGTATGTTGCACCCTTTTTTTTAGTTTGCAAATTCTCAAACTAAAAATCTTTCAGCAACGTGTACTTGTTCTTCAAATCTCATCTTATCTCACAAGTATGAATGTTACAATTGGCAATTCAGAACTCTTTATATCTTAGTAACCATGCATAAAAATTAATTCAAGCAAAATGTAATTTAGAATAATAATAACATGCTTTCCAAATGTTTCCTACGTTAATCATGGTGAAGACAGTTACTATAGTACCACTGCTGGATTTTACTGAAAATAAAGTAATTCGGTGTGGTACATGTTCTCTTGAGAGTGTTACTGTTTGTTTAAAAGAAGTGAAGGATGCAAGTATGAGACAGTAAGAGAACCTTCTGTTTTCTGTTGAGTGAATTCAATGCTTAGTAACATTTTGATACAAAAGCAATAGAGCAGTGTTTATTTTCAGGAAAAGGTTCTGAACTTTGCTATTTGTCAATGGATATTTCTAAAATTTACGTACATATAAGAATCAAAAAGAATAAAGCATGTGTACCAACTTTTCTGCCAAAATAAATATTAGACCCAAGACAAATAGTTTAGCCAAGTTATTAACTGTGTGGTAAATAAACCCATTGAAGTTTGCTTACTGCTGTTTACCCAAGGCATTTTGCTGACATGAGGCTGAATGTACCACCCAGACTTCCAATTAAATGTCAATGAGGAGTCTGTAAAAAGGTTTGACTCCAAAAACACACACAGGAGTCATAGGCCAGATTTTTTGATAAATGTGGTTGTAACTTGGTTACAAATTTCCAAAAACGGATTCCTGACGCATTAAACAAGGTTCCAGTACAGTTTATGCATACCAGTCTTTAAGGGTATGTAAGGCCTTTGTAGCACCTTTATATCAGCAAACACACCCTCCCTACTAAACGGGTACTTCTGTGGGAGAAAAGCTTACTCATTGAGTTGCTTGAGATGAGGATAATATTCATGATGTGGTTGTCATGCCCTAGATTCTCATAATCCAGAGGAAATCTAATTTGCTGCATCTTGGTTTTTGCACTTTTCTGTCCATTGGTCTGTCTGCCTCCCCACTGCATCCCCATGTGTTAATTGCCTTCATTCTGTTTTCCTGCTGGATGTTAATTTGATGCACCTGCTTTCATGCTTTGGATCATCATTTAGTTCAGCCTGTCATTTATATTACTGCTGAGTTAAGTTAAACTTGTTATTCCAGGTCTACAATCAGCTCTTTCTCATAGTCAAATTGTAAATAAGTTACTATCAATAAATTACATCCACAGTCATTTGCAGTGTATGTGTCATGGTCACAGGAAGTTTTATGTGACTCTGAAGAAAATTCAAGGTCTTATTAATCTCTGACCTGACACACACTGGAACTTGAGTCAAAATAGAGACAAAAGACCTTGTCCTGGCTCTTTAGGCTCCTGGAAGAGCTCAGAAGAAGCTGGTATAAGAGGCCAGCTGGGGAGTCTTGCTGTGCAGGGGAAGGGTTGAGGAGTTGTGCAAAACCAGCTTTCAGCCAGTGGATGGGACGTGGCAAGGGGGACGCAAAGAGCTTCAGGTAGGGTATTTGTGTGGCTAGCAGCCAGGATGAGTGTAGTGCTCCTAACTTTCAGATGGGTTAGTTTTTAGCACAAGACCAGCTGGATAGAAGTCTTTCCTCCTTCCAGTGGGTTGTCTTCTGCATATGTTGCATTTCTGTACTTTTTATGTAAACTGTTTTGTAGAATTTGCAGATTTGGAACAGCGGCAAAAGGTGAAGTTAACCTTATTTCCAGGTTAATAAAGCCTTCTGTCCAAGATTTTGGTCCAGACTCTTAAAATGCTAAAATTCACCTTATTTCTTAATGAGGAGCTACAAAAGCCTTTGTTTTCTTTCCCATTGTATGCAGTGTTCATTAGAGTGAGGTAGGAGAAGGCAATAGAAACTCAAGTGGCCTTTTTGGCACCTGGGTTACACATGAAAAGGAGCTGCTAAATCATTATCTCAACTCTAAGTGTTAATTACTTACTTTGCTTCACATTAGCACATTCAATGTGTAGCAAAAATATTTTTCTCTTTAGCTGCTGTGTGTGTATGATGTAGCTTGCCAAGTGTTTCTTGTTGCATAATGTGAATTTTCTTTTTGTAGCCATATTTTATTTAAACTTATGCACCAGGTGTTTCCAGTGGAAATGTGAGTCTTGAACTGAGCCTTTAATGCTTACTTAACTTCAACATGCGAAGAAGAGCTTTCACAAAATCCAACTGAAAGAATACTTTAGGGTCAGGTGAAGTCTTCTAATTCATAGGAAAAGTACCTCTCAGTGTGGACATTCCTGAAAGATGTTTTAGGATGATGTTGGGGCAATCCTGTTTCATACTGAAGTAGGAACTTCAGAATTGATTGTCAGATCCAGACTTGTGTGACTGCAGGCATCTCGTTATATATATATATATATATTTATTTATATAATCCCTAACAGTGTCCCTGTACAAGGTCCTGTTTTGTTCCTTAGCTATTACCTAGTATTCATAGAGCTTTTACTTTCCTTCTGGCCACAATCAAAGCTGGATCTTTTCTTTGAAACTTTTTTTTTGTAATCCTGCAATTCACATCTGTATGAAATATCTCTTAAGGCTCACGTGACATAGAAGAGGCAATCGTAGATAAAAGAGAAAATGGATAGACTGTAAAATAGCACCTAAAAGAAAAGTAATTTTCTGAGATTTCTAAATAAATTGCTCTCTAATTCACAAATAATGCAGTACATATTTAGGTTGTCATAAAGAATGATTACTGAATACAGAGCTCAGAATTCATAGTAGAGCAAAAGCATATACGGAATTGTTGAGAAAAAATGAACTATAAAAATACAGAACTTCTAATATTTAACTGCTTTCCTTCATAAATCATTTGCTAATAAATGCAAACCAATGGTGCATCAGAAGCAAAATCAATTCTTTAAGGAAAATAACTTTCAAAAACACTTTTGTCTATCATAAATCCTACTGCAAATAGTGGATATAATGTCTCTGTTTTGCATATTAAAAAAAACCCTCAGACTGCCCTCTCTTTTGCTTTCTTCTGTGGTCAAACAGAAACAAGAATCAACAAATTTGGATAGATTCAAGATAAACTGTTGGTCCAATGATGTAGCTTAACTTAATAGTAAAATCTTCATTAGATTCCTTAAATATAAAGACACCTACTGAACTGTTAACAGAGGTATTTCCACAAGGATAAGCTGGAACAAAGGCTCTCAGAAAGCTAGCGTGTTGCTAAGATCCAGCTAGTACAGCTCTTCAAAAGTGAGAGATTCTACACGTCTACCAAAATCCTACAAGAGAAACACAGGCCTGTATATAATTACAGCTGCTGGTAGATGTCATTATAAAGCCCTTCTTCAATTCTGTTTTAAAGCAGCCTTGGAATTCGTCTTTTCCTGAAAATTGTTGTATTTACACAGAAGGCACATGGAAACTCATTCTGCAGTGTTTGAAGAGAACTTTTAAATTGAGCTTTGACCATTGATTTTTACTGGCTTTGAAGAGAATACAAGCTTCATTGGAAACTGAAACACCTGTGCTTTCATCCACAAAATATGGCATACAAGAAGAGGAAACAGTGCTAATGTTAGGATCCATTGGAAAATGCAGAGCAGCAGAACCAAAGTGTTCAAACACAAAATGCTAAGGCAAAAATTCTACATCATATCAAAATCGTTTTTTAAAATTAAGCTGTTCTGATATTTAAATATTTGGTCACCCACAAGAATATTTTGACACCTCAGAGATGCTTGGTTGACAATAATTATTTACTAACCTTATCTTTCAGGCTTGATGGACATACTTTGCTTACTAGTGTCCAAAATACTCTGCCTCCACCAGAGAAACCTACTTCCAGGTATAGCTAAGACAGAATGCCTTTGAAAAGTCTCAGAAAGATAGAAAGTTTCATCGGGATATGGGGAGCATGAAAAGATGAAGTATTCTCTGCTGTATTTTGATGAATCAGCTCATTTAGCAGCTGATGATTCTTGGCACAATGCTATCTTTTTTGGTTTTTTCATGCTAACCTACTCATGGTATCAATGGTGGTTTTATTCAAATACGGACTAGAGAACTGATGCCCTATCAACAGCCCCAGATTACTGTTGACTCTCTGAGTTTGCTTCATCTAAGGAGGTGTTTGTTATCAAAGCATATTTTTCCTATTTTTTTCATTTCAATATCCTTGATGGGACCTTCTGTCTCTGATATAAGAGCTCGTATGTTTTTGTTACTGGAAGGCAGAAATTTTTGAAGCTCCTTGTGCTCAATCTTGTTATTGCTGCTCCAACAGCTTTTGTGGTGGTCAATATTACATGGGTGGAGCAACACAGACATTTTCCAGACCCCATCAAGTGCACAAGGACACACTGAGAGAGTGGAAATAATAGCAGTGGCCATCTGTGTTCTTTGTTATTGTCGGTGTAGAGACAGTGAGCCTGTTCACTATTGCGAGCCTGATATGCACCATGGCAACAGAGGGATGATTATAAGTAATGCAGGTCAAACGATATCAGAGATGTATAGAAATGAAAGGAATTCCCCATTTCTGAACCCAAAAGCTAACCTTGAAATAGCTGTTAATAGTCGTATTTTCAGGACTCTAAATTCTTCGTGTTTCCCTGCCCATTCCATCTCTAGGGATAAAGACAGGAAAAGAACCATCTGTGGAAGCTCAATGCAGGCAGTATTAGCAAAGTTCTAGAGAGGTAAGTGGCTCTGAATTCCTTATTAAATTCTCTAGATGGTAGTGGGGCTAAAGCTAAATGTTAAGGCCAGAACAAAGACAGGGTTAGGAATAGTAGAGGCTGTCAGTCAGAATAAGTGCAGTATTCAACAAGATCCAAATATGTAAGCATAGGTCTGGCGTAAGTAGAATTGAGTTAATTATTCTTTACTTCTGGCTGGTTCCTATATTTCAGAAAAGTTTAGGGTTAGAAACCAACTCTATCTAGATGCAGTTAGTAGCTCCTGATCCCGAATGAATTGTCGTATTCACAAGTTCCAGAAGGGTAAACTGAGAGTTGATATAAATGTCTTTTGAATTTTTTAGTCTTGATTTCTTATTTATAGTGGCATCTGAAGCCCATGTTAAAGCTAGGGTTATATTTAGGATTAGGAACAGTACGGCTAACAGCCTGAATGACCGCAATAAGAGGTAAATTCTGGAAAATAAATTGGGACCTAGCACCAGAAGTTTCAAATGTCTTGATCTTATTTTTTGGGTTATAATAGGGCCTTAGGCTGACAGTACTTGGAGTCAGGAATAGCAAGGACAACATAAAGTGAACAGCATTTGTCATATTCCAAAGAGGTTAACTGAGGCTTGGTAATAATGGCTTCCAATTACTTATTCTTATGAGTGAGTTGTAACAGGTTCTTATAACTTCATGCCCCTATTGGAGTTCCTGAATATCTTTGAAAGTTCTGTTCTCAGTTGGAAAACAAATGTATACAGTATTGAGGGTTAACAGGTACAAAGTCAACGGGCATGAGCATTTTTCTTCAGGCAATTGCTGATTTTCAAGCTTGTATTTCTTACAAAAGGCCACTTGGACTTATGACCTCTTCCCTGTATGAGTTGTTAATTTGTTTTTTTAAAATTAGTGAGAAAGTTACATATCCGGAGGTTGCTGTTCCTCACATGCTCTGAGAGCCAAATTTTATGTCAAAAGTTTTGCACACAGGTTTTCAACGTTATTTTCAGATTCCCAGTAGCATACTATAGCCATTTTCACATTATTGCTGGCAAGAAAAGTATGTTAAAAATTCTGTAAACCTACCTCAAATTGAACGTGGTGGTGAACATCAAACTTCTCATAGAAATATGTGCATGGAAAAGAGTGCATGTGTGTGCCTGTGCATTGTCTGTCTTCAACTACTGCATAAAGCTTATTCATGTTATTGGATATGGGGACTCTTTTTGTATATTGTAGTCATACTGTAAGCTCCACAGTTAACAGGTGCTAGTTCAAGTTCTCTGTTTTCTTTTTTATATCCACCCTGAACCAAAATTCCAAGAAGTTGAAAGGCTAACACTGGAATATTTAAAAAACATAATTCTCTTTTCACTTAGAAGCTTCCTCAAAGGCATGGCTTCTATGCAGGACATACTTTCAAGGTAGTGTTTCTAAGAAGTAGCAGAAGGTATAAAATTCAAATCAACTGACTACTGATTACATGGCCGCTTAATAAAGAACTGTTCCAGAGTTTTTGGGGACCTTGCGGAATTCTGTTATGGTCAATAGGAGAAGAAGGGTGGTCCTTTTATTGTGATGCCATCTGAATCCTAAGATGTTGAGGTATCCCTACATCACAGATTGCTCATACCTTATTTCTTGACTGTTTAATTGGCACAGTTTAAAAATTATGATATTATACAGATGTGACAACTTGAAATGTTTAGTATGAGAACTGATGACCTGTGGCACAAAAACGTGATGTAATTTTTCCATTTAAGGAGGCATTTAAGAAGCTTAAATGGTGTTATTCAGCTTGGCTTTTCTTTTCCAAGGGAGCAAGTCCCCATGGATGTCTCCAAATGTTTTTAAAGTTTAGTATGAGATGGTATTTTGATGGGAAAATACCTATGTTTTCATGGCATAGAAAACAACTGTGGTAACTTCTGCTTCCTAATAACTAGAATGAGCATTGGAGATGAAATTTCCTGAAGATGTAAAGGACTGGTTTTAACAGGAAAAGCCTATTCAAAAATAAACAGTTTACAGTATGTAATGAAATGAATAATGTAATTCTTGTGGAAGATGGACTTTTTAGCTGCCTCTTCCATGGAAGGTAAAGAGAAACATTAAAAATACATTTGCCACTGATAGGTTGAATTCATTTTAGCTGGCATAAATAGGACAGATAAGCTATTCAAATGTCTGATGAGTACTATAAAATGAAATATTTATCACCTTCTCATGGTCACTGCATGAGAGGCCAATAATTTGTTTTCTCACAGCACTGGTATTTTGTGGTGCTTATAATAAATTATACATTGCAAGCTTACATCCTTCACCCTTTTTCTATTTACCTATCTAGTCTGAGATCTCATTCATCAAAATGTAGCTGGTTCTGGGACAAAAGTGAGGCTATAAATTCATGTATTCTAAAGAATCATGGAATTTATAATGCATGATGGTACTGGGGCAACATGGATAGAGTGTAACATACTGAACAGGTGACCTTTAGAGCTGTAAAGTGGGAAATGGAAAGAGCAAAATTTTGACAAAGGTGTAAAAATATATATAGACAGATGTTAGCCTCGGTCATGCTGTCTGCTGATTTTGATTTAGGATAACACCTCTGGACAATCAAAGCTGTTCAGGTTTTTGCCTATGACCGAGCTTAAGCCAATGCCATGTATTTAGTTCTTATTATGACTATCGAATTCCCTAAAGCATTCCTCTATGTCAGAGGAACAAATTATCTTTTATTTGCTTTGCATTAATGCAATGGATTTAATGCAGGAAATATTAGGATGAAATGAAAAAAAGTATCCCCAAATGATAGTCTTTACAGTATTTAGATATGAAATCTTTAATGCTAAAGACAAGAGCTTGTATTTCAAAAACTGAAAACTTGATACTGGGATTTCTTCAAAATATGAAGAAAATTAGCACGCTTTAGATCTCAAACATAATTTTTCTTCAATGTGGAAGGGAAAAAAACCCCTTACTTTGCATTGCCAGATTTTAGCAAAGGTCCCCTGTTTATAATTCTCAAGAATGACTGCTGAAGACATTAAGATCGAACTGTGTTCCTGTACAAGAAACAGTGATGTGGTCTTACACTGTGTTCTTATGTGTTAGAAAGTGGAAGTTTTTGTCTTTTATTTTTGCTGCTTCCAATCAGAACTTATTTGACCTCAGTGTAGAGATAAGACCACCACTTGCCTCACTCAGGAAACGAAATCATTCAGAGTGTTGAGGCGGCTAACAAAGTTCATTATTCACTGCTCAAAAAGTCTTTAGAGATCTATCATTTCTGCAAAGTCCATAAGCCTGTAAATTAATTTCTCATGACAAAATTGTTCAAAATGAACAGCCTAAAGGATTTTAAAATGACCTTCTACTTGGGTGATACAGGGAAAATAAACCTAGAGCCTTTCTCAATCAATCCAATTGAAATATTGTATACGTTTTGAACATACAGTCCAGTAGTAAGGTAGAATTTGTGGGGTTTGTGCTGCCCAAAGATGCGTGAAATTTATAATTCACATTTTGTTTAATGAGAAACTTAAGCATCAAGATTCTTGTGCATATGGAACATAGTGTTTCAGTTTAACAGTGTCCTGTCTGAGGGATCAAGATTGCAGATCTTGGAAAGCCACACTTATATTTTAGAAATCCCGGAATTTTTAAGGGCATGGTAGGCTTTTAGTTTACTGATCCCAACATTTTTACAACTTGACAGGGCCAATTTTTAGTTCCATAATTTCAAACGATCTTCTGAGCATGTGCCAACAAATCAGTGTGTGTTAGGTCTGGAAGCAGCAGTGTATTTCTGTCTTGCTTTTGTGACATCTGTAGAGATTCCAGATATTACAGAGTCTCCATAGCTCCAGCGTAAGCCCCAAGTTGGCAATTAGATGCCCAGATGATACCTGTGAAGTCAGGAAACTTTGAAATATTAACTATGTAGTTAAAGTAGACCCACACAGAGATCATTGGTTTCTGAAATTTGATTTTTAAGAAGATGTGTTATACTGATATTAAAAACAATGTTTGATGCATAGTTTTCCCATTTCCAGGGGAAGAATGCTTCCAGGTTTGCAGTACCTAATCTACTGATGTTGTCTTCAACTTATTTTTATTTGTCATCATAACCCTGTGGTCCCACTGGTATAATTTGCCATTATGTAGATATATAATTTTTTTTTTTTTTTTTTCTTGGAATCATTCCCAGCATTTCCATTGAAAAAAAGTTTGGTTCCTTTCTTGAAAACACTGCGGTAAACATAGTATACCAAGAAATTTTCCTTATAACTGTATGGAAAGATTTTGTTAGTGCTAATTCCATAGTGTAGTGACAGTTCCATTAAGGTTTTTAGAAGTAAATATATTCTTATGAAGAGAGCAAAGGAAAAAAATGACAGAAGTAAAAGCTGTTAGTCCTGCATCAGGATCCCTGTGTACCGAGTACTGTGTAAACACAGAGAAAGCATGTGTGTTCTTTGCGTATTTTATTAATACATAATTTAGAATTGCTTTAATAACTTTTTAAGGAGTTAGTGGAATGATTTGTTGCAAATAAATTATCAAAAAAAATAGCCTTTTTCCTTTTATTGTTTTTGTTTGTATATACACATGCAGATAAATACATATAGGCATAACTGCTAAATGTGTTTGTTATTTCTGTAGGCAAATTACGCTATCAATTGTTTTTAGAAGTGCTCTGTTTGCAGTTCATGGAAGGATGGGATTAAATACAAAAGAAAAGAGGAGCTCCACTGTCACTGACTTTCAACACTGACTTGCCCATTATGCTTTCAAAACCTTTGCCTTTTTCCATTCTACTATTGCTTTTGTAATCAATTGCTTAAAGCTTCTGCCTGAATTACAGGTTTGGTTTTTTGTGGGTTTTTTTTTCAGGTGAATAATAAATTATGAATAATGGGTAATYGCTTCTTGGTAAGGAAAATTTATGGGGTTAATGGTGAAAATTTTTGGACTTCATGAGGAAAGTCAAAGTAATGTTGGCCTCATCTAAAATAGTAGGATTATTTGGTACAACAATGTGCTCATGAATAATTTTTGCAATTATGCAACTTCATTTTTTTTATTTCTATTGTTGTAAGTGGAATAATATTTTGATTAATGTTTTAAGTATGTTAGTAAACTGTATAAATGAAAATCATTTAGTCATATCCTAGAATAACAATTAAGTTCTCAAACTTCAGTCTTTTACCACACTGCACTAGGATGACATGAAAATACRTACTTTTGATCTTATAAATAGCTAGTTTTTTCCTTAGTGTAGATAACAGAACTTAGTTGCATAAAATACAGTTTTCAACTTTGTCCATAGTTACGGCATCAAAAGGTATAATAATGCTTCCAAGAAACAAAATGAGAACTAAAGCACTCTCTTATCCAATTTTAAAACTTGACAAAAGGTAGAAAATACATACTGGAACTTGACAAATAAAGCCAGATGTTTGTGTATTGAAAGCTACCTATATACAATAAAGGTATTTACCCCTACAGTGATTATAGAAAGAAGTAAATGTGGAAAGATTACTTGTTAAATTATTTTCTAGAAAATGTTCTGTTAAAAATCAAGGACAATATTTGTAAGACTTTTTTTAAATTTGCGGGCAATGTGTTTATATAAAAGGTACCTTAGCTTCTCACTCAAATTTCGACTTCAGGTTCTTTATCTACGTAACTGTGCACTCTTTTCTTGTTATTACAGACTACTTTAAATATGTATTTCACTATAAAATTACACAGTCACTTTCTGACTGTTTTTTAGGAGCAGATTTGCTGGGAGAGGGAGGGCTATACGGGAATTCCCATCTGCGGTTAGAATTGCTCTATGCAGCTGATGTTTTGATTTATTTGAGTGACAACTAGCTTGCTATCTCCTTTACTAAAAGCATATCTTCAGGATTACGCAGTCTTGACAGACTTCAGTGAGAAATTGCCACAATGCTCACTCTACTTCATAAACACCTACCTAGACTGGTCTTTAAATTTGTATTCATAACATAGTCACTCTCTCAGAAAGGGTAACCGTTCTACTTAAATACAGCGTAATAGGCTTTCCTTTTTTACTTAGGGTACAGTGACAGAAGAGCCTTGGAGTCTGTTGTGCTGATAAATTATTTAATGGTGGAAAGGAGTTGGCTACTTGAACTTTCTTATTCACCCAAGCTGAAATACCAAACCGGGTGCATTTGTATGTAAGGCCATTTAAACTGAACTACTTATCTTATATACAAACCCCTGTTTTTCCTAATGCTTGTCACCGAACTATGGACTCCCTGAACTCCTGCGAATATTTATGCTTGTTTCTGCTGGTATAGAAGTCCCAATATCTGTCTGTTCTGCAAATCCATAGCCCTTGTGGGGGCTGGGGGTGAAGTTGTTAACAACTCGGCAAATGTGAAATTACACAGAGGACTACTCTATACTAGAAATATTAGAGGACATGATGATACTTCGATCAATAAAGACTGAATGCAGACATGAGCAAAGACTCATAGAAGAGAGACTATTTTTCAAAAGGTATTTCTAATTATACATATATAAGTAGGAAGGCTCTTTTGATAATTGACTTGCATATAGTTGTACAGACAGCACTTACTCCTGCTTTAAGGAGAAGGATGTACTACCACAATGAAGCAGAATGAAAGATGCTCTTCTAAAATACAGTGTAGGCTGTCTGTTAATGAATTCACGCTCTTTCATTGTGGTAATACAAATGTTTAAATACCAACCTCCACTACCTTAAGTAATTGTGAAGCTCCAAAAAGAGCAACAGAAAGCCAAAGTACTCACTCATATGTCAGGAGAAACCAAAAACTCTTATTTTCAGGAGTACATCAGAGAGAGTACAGTAAAATATGAGACCGTGGCTTTGTGAGATGTCACCTATATGCTAGCTTAACATTTTTATACAAAAAGTGGTTTTAATTGAAAACTGTCTTCCTGATTTTTCTGAAAATACTATTGTTATGGTAGAATTAATATTAAATTGTTCTAGTTATAAAAATGATTACTTCTGTTCTGCAGTTTAAAAATTGCCAGACTCTTTTCTATCTATTTTTTTAAATGTCCCTTACTAGCAGGTGTGTGTGATGAATGCTAAAATTTACTTTGGGATGGACCCATCTAACCAGTCATTTCCAAGAACAGTTATTATCATGTTGTTTGCATTGAAAACATATTAAAACTCATATAGTTCAAAAGCATAAACAGGCACAAAGCAAAGCCTATTATGGTACTGTTTACCAACAGATTTATAATTACAAAATAAATTAAGCATGAAATGGAACACTTTTCATTTTCTGCCATAATAGTATGAAATATTTGATGTTTCTTTACAGATTATTCTGGAAAAGCTTTGAAAGTGAATAATTCTGAAGGTTGTCATGGTATTTTAGCAGAATCTAAACATATCTCCTGTAAAACACCCATGTCCTTTTTCCTACAGATAATCAGAATGCCCAAGGAAGGGAGAGAGGCTATTCCAGAACTCAGTCCTCCAATCAGGATAATTATAATGCATAAAATAATTAATTTCATAAGAAATACAGAATGCCAGTCTCTTCTCTCTCATAAATACCTTCATTTAAAACGGCAATACAAAAGTATGGAATACTTTAAACGGTGTAAGAGTTACGCACTTTTTGAATGCGAAGGCCATGTCTGAATGCCTCTAATCCTATGTACCTTCAGTTCTGATAAAGAAGTTCAGATTGTTGTCAGTTCATCTGTCTGTCTTTATGTAAGCAATACTGTCTGTGCAGAATATACCATAGAAGATTCTTGTTTCATTCATCAGTGCTCTTAAATGAAATCTGTTAGTATGTATGAAAAATATCAACAGATTTTAAATTTGGGAACTGGATATTCCTTTGGAAAGCAGTGTAACAACAAATATAAGACCCCTGCTGTATCCGTATTAATGATAATATCTAGTGTTTGGATGCAGCTTTCTAGTAACAGATCTCAAAGTACTTCAAAAACAGACAAAAATCTCTCTCTTGGGTATTTTTTGGTTTGGGCTGGAGGGGCTGGGATTTTGGGGGGTTTATTTGTTTTGGGTGGTGTTTGGTGTTTTGTTTTGGTTTGCTTTTTTTCAAATGAAGAAGCAATTTATGTCCAATCCCCCTGCAATTGTTATGCTTCTTGACTTTTGGGCACTCTGCCATGAGCCATTCTGTTTTACTGTGCAGCAACAAAAGATATGCAAACCTAATTTTGAGTGATATACATAATTTCTACATATATGAACTCTGCCTTTTCCTATCTTTCATGACCTTTCCATGTGAACCTAAACTTGAACTACAACGTTTGGTGGAAGTCAAACTGAGGGAGAAATATGTATTTGTCCATAGTAGTATGCAGAATGTTAGAAGTTTTGAAGGTGAAAAAGGATGTATTTTAAATTTGGTCAAAATATTGATAATTATAAGTTTGATCTGTCCTTCCCCCATATTAAGAGCAAAGGAACTGGGAGAGATGCACATGTGCACACACAGGCATTCAGATGCACAGAAATATCAACACTGCTACTTATTACTGGATGAAGTAAAAACAACAGGTTGGAGAGAAAGAATCCTTACTCCTCAAAGCAGCTTTTGTAGGGAAACCTACCTAGCTGCAAAGGAGCTCAGAAATGTTCCATACAACTTGACTTTACAACAGAGTTGCATTTTTCCCTTTTTCCCCTAAAGTATATGCCTTTGAAAAAATTATTTGGATCATTCAGATCATACTCAAGTATAGAGAAATTCCCCCTTACTCCATGTTGCTTTGGATTAGGCCTCTCAGATCTGATTTGTCTTTATATTACTAGTCTGTATCAAATATTTCCAAAGCTTGTCTCACTTCCTTTATATTGCTTTGTTTGAAGGTGATGTTACTGAGTCTTTCCACACTAATTATGAACAGACTCAAAAAGTGCTGTACCTTGAGAAAAACAGTCTATAGAAGCCACACCTGGACATTGAGACCTTACATGCAAGCCAAATGTACTGTATGAGGAAAGTCATTCCTAGTCGTCTTGTTTCTCAGCATCCTCATCAGTGCCACATACTGCATTCCGTCCCTTCAACAGTTTGCTTTATTTTTCTCTTTTACACCTTTGTGTTTGAAGAGGAGATTTAATAAACATCCTTTCCAAAGCTGATCCTTGGCAGTTGATCCTTAAGAATTTGGTTTGTAAGATAGGTTTAAAAAAACCCACACAAGTACTTTGAGCCTTCTGTTGAAGGTAAGGTACAACCTTTCCGGTCTCTCAGGCTATAGAACACCTTCAGAAAGCTGCCTCTTTGGGTATAACAAACAATTTTCCTCTGTTCATAGCTATTGTCTGTATTGTTCATCCCCATAAACAGCAGATATCTTCATTTAACACTTAGGCAGTGTAAATAACTGCTGTATACATCCAACAGTAACCAATATCAATAGCTAACTGCAGTAAGAAGCTTCCTGAAGGCCAAATTCTTGTCTTCCCAAATGGAGGATGATCTCTGCACCCTGTGTTCTGCACACAGCTGCTAGCGGCAGGGTCATTTATGTAATTAATGCCTGAGTTGATCTCAAAGAATAGACTGCAGGAAAGGCAAAGATCTCAGCATGAGTTTTGTATTTGTAAATAGCTTACCTACGTGCTGTAATCTAAAGAACTTCTTTCTCCTCATTTTTCAACAAATCTAGCACATATGTTTCACACAGAGGAAGTCTGGCTGTTTTCCCTGTTTCTGACATCTCCTGATTTTTCATTTTCCAACACTCCTTCCAATTCAGGAAGATAATGAATATTCAAGAATTCATCTCCTGCTAAACAGTAGGATTTTAAGAGCCTAAACCGTGGTTGTTTTTTTCAACAGAGTCAAATTTGCATTGAATGTCCCCAGATTCCTTAAAAAGGAATCTTTTCTAAAAGTTAGGCTACACCACCTGAGGGTCTTGCTCAGCCTTTGCTCATTCTATCTTCTGGCAAACGCTTTGCTTATTCAGTGGTATTTTTGCCTGTGTAATAGTCTAAGCATTTGCCTCCAGAACTGGTGAAAATTTTCAAATACAGGGTTTTGAACAGTGGCCAGTGATACCAGTATCCACGACCTCAGCGTGAGGCACTGAAGCAGACTGTCTCTGTGCTTTCTTCTGTGCTGCTCTTGTGCTTGACAAAGGCTCCTTGTAAACATCTAGAAAGATGCATTCCTCTCCTCCTCCTCTGCTGTCCTTCAAACTCTCCTTTGCTACACGAAATTTAACAATAGCAAGGCTTGCTGCAATGCTGAGTCTCCTGCCCTCGCTAATGCTGTGGTTTTGTTTCCTTGGACTCTAGTGTTCATTTGTATCCATCTTTTTTTCTGTTTTGTACTTTGAGTGCAAGATCCCTGGCCTGGGAGTCTTTGTTCTGTATTTGCACAGCACCTGACACAATGGGGCCCAGATCCATTACAGCGTTGTGATAACTCAGGAATAGCCAGTCTGTAGAGTTTGAAACAGCTATTGTAAGAGCTCTGTCTTTTCTTTCTTGGAGGCTCTGGGATTTAGGTATATAGTTATCAGGGCTGTTTAAGTTGGCCTGGACAGTCTTTGGAGCTTAGTAACTTTTTCTTTTGTTAAAAGTAGATTTACTGTGAGGATTCATTCCCATACACTGTCTCCCACAGTGATAGATCAGAAGGCTGTAAATCAAGCAGATTTTAGTGTAAATTATTCAGAGTTTTTTCTCTTCATTGTGTAAGATTCCCTGCAGAATATGACCACCCAATGAGCTACTCCTGATTGTTTCTTGAGGTCCAAAATTGTGTGTAGTTCACATATATTATATATGTTTCTTTAAAAACAAATTAAAAGGAATACGTTTGACTTGGTCCTTTCTCTCAAGAACGGTGCATTGAATGAATGATTAGCATGCAGTGGAAGCCTTATTGCTGAGCTAATGAATTCAAAAGATTTTGAGACATAAGCCTATAACACATACAGCTTGATGGTTCTGCATCATTGTAATTTTTTTTTTTAGTGGGTTCAGTGCTGTAAAACTTTACCTGTGAGTAGTTGCTGGCTTTATAATTGAAATACTGACTTTATTAAGACGACTTGCATGAGTAAAGGTTACACATGCAAAAAGGTTTGTAGGATCTGTCTTGCTTTTTCTGGAGGTGAGGCTTGACTGGGAGACAAAGAAGGGCCTTGTGCTTTGTTTACTTCTAATTTTCTAAAGTGGTGTTGCCTGTAATTAGAAAGACAACAGGTAGTTTAATAGCCATTGCTTCCTAGGCAGGAAAATGTCTGTTTTGCTTTCTTCTCATGCACTTTAGAAATGAAATACATAAGCTCACAATGATTTGACTGTATGATTTTGAGAAGATCATAGAATGAACAAAAAAAGTATAGCATGTGCTAAAAAACAATGGAAGTTGCTGGAATATTCTGGATGCAAAATAATGAAATTTCAAGTTACATTTAAAAATACTCTACCTTTTTCATCAGGAAAAAAATAAAGCATCCTCTCTATAATAATATTTTAGCATATTCATATTTCATAATGAAACATTAATCCTATATAGCTATTCCAATTTGTCCCACAGACAATTAGATTTGAAGTTGGATGCTCAGAGATATTCAAGAATACAATTTAGAATAAATGCAGCAAGGTTTTCCTTAATAGCTGTGAATTTCCTTTGCGGGATTTTTGACTGAATGAAATATCTGTATGCCAAGCTGCTAGGTGTGAGCTCAGAGCAAGCAATTTTGTGCTCTGTATCAGTTTTAACAAATAAGATCTGAACAATATGAAATCTGACAACCAATGATTCTGAAAATTAGATTTATGTATAGTGGTATGTTCTCCCTCTGCAGTATGTCAGGAACTTTTTTAACATCTAATAAATTTAACTAACAATGAAACCTTGAGTGTGAGTGATCTGGAAAACAAAAATGAGTTTAAGTATTCTTGTGACCAGTGTGCAAAATCTTTGCAAGGGCTATCACTAATGTTTTAAAAAGTGACTTCATAACTTCAACCCAAATGGTTACAGAGGTGATTTTGCCTGCTTGTTTTGTGCTGAGTCTAGGCTTTTATTTTGTGAAGTTGACTGTATCTAAGCATCCTTAATGCCTTTCATAGGAGGAGTTGCGCTGACTACAATCAAATCCTGGCAAAAGTAAATTCTCCATCGACAGACTAAATTTTGTTTGACAGACAGTTTAGGCAAGCACAGAGTTGTAGATCCCATGGTCTGACTCAGTCGTCTTCAACTAACTTAAGTATAAAAGTATCTGAGGCAAAGCCTGTTTCCCCAGAGATACTGGACTTCTTAGCTGCAAAGGGAAAGAGTTAAGATTAGCATTAGCGTTAAAATAGCCAAAATTTGCGAAGAAGCAGTGAGAAGGTTTCTTATGCTGTTCCTTTCCTTCTACGTATTCAGCTAAAAAGCCTGCAGTAAGTGGTTAGCAGTACTGAATGTGTCCATCCCCTAATGTGACTCTAAGAGGAGAGAAAATGTAAGGTGTAAAGATCTATCCTTCCTGTGCAAAAAAGTGATGGTTAAAAGAAGTGTTTCAGCATGATAGAAATCTTGCTGGAAGCTGCAGTGACAAAAAATGTAATTCTAGGTGGGAGAGGCAGGAAGAAGAACCATCAGACCTCACTTACTTGAAAAGTATAAGCAGGGTCCCCTGGCCAAAGTGGGCTGCAGGGGTTATGTCTGTGTGAAGTCATTTTTTTTGCAGATTACTCAGGCAGCCTTTCGTTCATTGTCCCGCTGCCACAGCCTTCCCTTTCCCCTTCCCCTTGTCGCATCCCTCTTTTCACTGCTGTGCTCTACATTCAGTTCTTTTTTTTTTCTTTTAATCTTTCCTTTCCAACTCCAGCACTACTGAAAGGTCCTTCTCCCTTGATATTCCTACTTCCCACAACCTTGTATGTATATTTAATATTACTTAAACAACTAAAAGATTTAAAACATTTAATTTTACACATGGTTAGCTCTGTAACTTATTTTGGAGGCTCCTCTTCTCCTCCTCCTTTTCCTTACTCAATAGCTTTTGTTAAGCACATTTATTATAGCTTTTCTGTGATTGGGTGTTCAACAAATTAGTCTAAATAAAAGCAGGTAGGTTGAAAGGATGGATGGTTGTGTAGTTAAGGTACTGAGGTAGGACTCAGGAAATTAAGTTCAGTTCCCAACCTTGCCACTTACTGTCTGTGTGTGTGTGTGTCCTTGAACGAAGTCATTTATTCTCTCCATGCTTCCTTATTCATGAGGCAGAATTAATTGTAGTGYTGTTTTCCCATTTACTATCTATTTTTTCTATAAATGTTTAGAATGGAAATACTATGTATGTGCAGCATTTAACACAATATGTTCATAATAGTGGATAATGGTTCAAGTAAAAAAGGAATTAATCACAATAATTTTATTATGCACTTTAGTGTATAGACTAAATTTTACTATATATTTGCACATTGTCTAGCAAAATGGGTTCTAGTCCTGAGATATCATCTTCATAATAAAAATAGAAACTGATAACAGTGATAGTTGATAACTGAATTGGTCACCTGGCTTTCTAAGGCATACTGCAGTGGCATTATTAGAGCTGTGTATGATATCTTGAAAGAAAACATGCTGTAGGAAAGAAAGTTAAATTTTTTTAGAACTTGTTAAACCATTAAAAATTAACGCTGAAGCTGTCATAGTATACATGATCTGTTTCAGTGTGGAACCTTGATGTGTTTAACTGTTTCACCTTAGGTGGAGTCTAAGCCTGCAGGAGAAAAAACGGAAGATCAAGTTGGTAGACTAAGTATTTAATTCTTTAAGGAAATATGAATTGCGCACCCCATCCGTCACTTAAATGGTTAGGAAAAGGTCAAAGTAGAAACTGTACTTAGGAACGCATTCCCTGGACTTAGTGGTGAAGGGATTTGTTGATTCTGTTGCTGCCTCCCTGTCTGCTGCTTCCTTGGGAAACTTGCTCCGATGTTGACTGCGTTTCTTGATGCTCGCTTACCAAATAATGCTGGTGAATATGGGAGCAGCCTAGCTGTCTTTGGAACAAGTTATCTAGTTCCTTGGGTGGTAGTTCCTTGGGATCTTGGAGGAGTTAAGGCTTACTCAGTACCTTAATACAAAGTTTCTAAGCAGCTTGGAGTGGCAACTCATTTTCTGCTACTCAGAAATATTCAGAAAACTATTACACCTTGAGTCTTGAGTAGCAAAGTCAAGAAAAATGTTTTTGCGCCTCCCCTGACAGGTATTAGAGACGCTATTAACACATAGATCAGAGTAATATAGAGTATTTCCATTCATGTTGTATTGTTCTGGACTTAGATGAAACACGTATTACAACTGAACTGATGATGCATGGTGTTACAACAGTTCAAATCTGTGTAGGGTCCTGAGATGGGCGGGGTTGTGATACGAGAGAGAAACAAGCAGAGATTAGGAGTGCTTGTGCCAATTTCTTATATGAAGAAAGATTGGATGGTGTTAGCTCTGAGAGGTCTCCTATTCAAAGCAACCTACTTTGACCCAAATGTGTTGCTGAAATCTTTTACAGTCCGATGGAGATTTTCTGGTCTCCATGACAGTAGGCAGCATCTCTGCTGGATGAGTCAGGCTTGCTTTGAAAAGGCTATTCCACGCAGATGTTTCCAATGTTACATGAAGTTTATTCCCACCCTTTGATTTTAGGATTTTAATAAAAGGTCTATCCAATCCTATACATAGTTCACCTCTACCCAGGTCTTAGTGAGCATCCAGCTCGTCAGTTGTTCTTTGAATGACTTTGTTTCTGCTTCCTGGGACATGTAATGCATGTAGTTGGATGCAGAATTTTAACTCAAAAATAGAAATATGAATCAATTAAGGAAGGGAAATTACAAAACGGGAATCTGACACCATAATAATTAAACCTGTGGAAAGGAGCCGTATCTTAATCTGCAACCACATAAAAAAATACTATTTTATTTCCTTCTCCCAGAGCACTTGCTGCTTTCTCAGACAAGGGAAGCACACGTTATGCTACTGTGTGGCAGTTAATTCTCCAGGTTAGTTTTTCACAACTATTAACATAAATGGTGGGTTTACAGTTGGATTATACCTTCAATTTGTATTTCCAGTGGGGAACTCCGAGTCATCTTCTAGCAACTAGATTGGGACTATCTGCCAGAAGGTGGGGGAAACAGAAGGGTGCTTTGTTTGAAAAATGGAACCTAAATTTCTCATTTAAAAACTGAAGAAGAACATGGAAGTAAAATAGTCCTACTGAAAAGTATACAACTAAGCACTTGATTGAGTCGGATGCAAATGTTTTCAATAAACATTTATACCTTTAAATTATTTATTTCTTATTTTAGTACAGATGTATGCTTTTGGGGATAGAGTGTTGAGCTAAATCATTTTAAACCTGATTGCAAAGAGGGTAACTGAATGTTTCCTTAATGAATGCATGCATGGTGCTATTGCTATGATTATAGGCATGGCGTGACTGGAATTTAAGTTACTACTCCTCCCCAGACTTGCATCCTCTACTTATTTCCTATTATATTCAAGGCACCTGTTTTTTCCTGTTAAGAATGTAAAGTGTTAGCTGAAATCATAAAAGGAACTGCATGAATATATGAAAAGCAGCCACCTAGTATGATTTTAATAATTCTGTGGCATTTATTAAATTCTCTGTTGAATCACTTCATGATATTGATGGCATAATTTAAAGTGACAGAAATGAAGGAACATGACCTTTAATGTCATGACATGAGTTGTCACAAAAAAGGAAAGGTGAGCTTAATTCAGCCAAATGGCTTACTAGGAAGTCTTGGTACATAATAAACTGAGATTTACCTTTTGCTGAGATTACACAGCTCAGGCTGTGATTTTTCTTTTAGATGAAACAAAATGGCTGAATAGAAGATGAAAATATTATTTTAATTTTGATCTTCATATTACATTATTGCAAATTAATACTAGCTTTTAAGAGGGAACATGTAAAATATGGTAGCTTGCAACAGAGGAGAGCTAGATACAGTTATCGCTAAGGCGGTTTCCAGAACAGTATCTGATGTTCCTAAATAAAGAAGTAGTTATATTTCTTTAAATGCTATGTCATTAGACACAAACCTGCAATCAGCTGTCTAGAGGCAATGTATTTCCCTTCTATTGGTTAGGATCCTCTTGTATTGATGCACTTGCTGTAGTATAACTACAGAAGAAGTACAGATGTATTCAATGGTTGTCATCGATGATGTCCAGTTGTTTTATAACTTTAGCAGCAAGACAAATATAATAAAAAGAATAGATTTCTTCAAAGTATTCTGCTAATGCACCTGGAACATAAACTGGTTCCCTCTTCAGACCTTGTAATGAGCATGGAATGAGATGGAAATACCTAACAGACAAAAATTCTTGAGTCCTGCCAGCTGTAATGATTGCTGCTGGTGTTGCTGTGTCAGAAGAGGGCCTGGATATGTCTGCAGGTAATAGTGGCTGGAAACAGCATGGAAGGACATGTAAGACCACTGGGGAGAGGTGCCTGAGCTTAAGGGAAATGGTGGTTCAGTTCTTTGTTACACAGGTCAAAATTAGTGTCACAGTTAAAAAATGTCTCAAACTGAATTACTTGGATGTGAATGGTGTCTTCTGTATGAAGAGATTCAAACAAGAATCTTATGTCCTAGATGTTTGTTATGTCTATCATATTCTATTTTATTTCAGTTGAATACTTTGCTGTTGGTAACCATTAAGCTTTTAAGGAAAAGCTGATGCTTTTTTCTTTTTCTTTTTTTTTTTTTTTTAATGAGGGGAAACTCAAGGCATCTAAAAAAAATTATATTCTCTTTTCAAATATAAAAATAAGTGGGAATTTACTTCCAAATAAATCTTCTAATTTTAACCAAGGCTGCATAGAAAGTCAGCAAAAGAGGTTTGGAACAGAACATGTATCCTCTTCCAGAAGAGATCACATGGCAGCATCATAAAAACTTGTTTTCAAAATAAGCATGTATTGATTCAACTTTAAAATGTTATCCCACTTGATCCTCTTTTTAGGCTCAGTTTAATACAGACTGCTTCAGGGCTATGTTTATATGTAATTCAGAGAACAACACAGAAAGTTATCAGCTAACCATCACACCACCCTTCTATCTCTTTTGTTACTTTATTGAATATTGGCCTGGGAAGGTATAATCTGTGTCTTAGTCTGGGCTAGTCAAATCTGAGCATGTTAGGTTGTTTTCTGGATCTAAAAAGCAGTGTGTTCTGTGTTGAAATAAAACACTAAATCACAGTGGATCAGTTGTAGTGTCTCCTCCTTTGTTCAAGTATTTGATTTTTCATGTTATTGACTCTTCTGGAGTTAGCTAAGCATCAAGGATTTTTGGAATTATTTGGTCAGCAGGTTTTTTGTTACAGTCTGGAAGGCCAGTCTTTATTATCAGGTTGTCTTTGATTTAAGTAGAATGAGAACTACATGTTCCATGATGTCAGTAAAGGTCACAAACATGGTATCAGGGGGCTCCCTACGTACACCCGTGGGCAGCATGGCCACATGCTTACTGTTCAGCTGGCACTTAGAGAATGTATTAACTAGCATTTTTCCACAGCCTAGTTGGGTAATAAATGGAGTCCATTTCTATTTGACAAACTCTGAACAGACCCAGAATGTTAGGTGTATCAAACTAGCAAATCCAATGGCAGTGTGACAATTCATGAAAGCAGTAGTTATTCTAGTGCATTTACTGGCAAAAAATACATACATGGGCGACATCCCTTATCTGGACTGAGAGAATGTGAAACGCAGGCTGAAGTTTAATTTTCTGTGGAACCTCATTTTTTACTATACACTGTTCCCTAAAGAACAGTAACATGGGGAATACAGAAGCAGCCATCTAAGAACTCTTTACTAATTACTAGTTTTCTTTTCATGGAAAAATCCATTAAGAATGAAATGTAAAATATCTTTATGGAGGCACAATTACTGAAAGAAAGTGCAAATAAAAAAACCCCCAAATCCCCGAAAGAAAGTACTGTTTAAAAATAAAATACCATGTATGCTTAAACTGAGGAAAAGTAATTGTTTGGGGATTTTAAGAGAATATATAATTCATGCATTGCAGTATATTAACAACAAAATTTTTCCATAAATAAAATACTGAATAATAGAATTATAAATTAAAATGGGAAAATAACTACTAATTATATACAAATAATAAAAWTTTTTTTTWAAAAAAAAAAGGGGGAAAAAGATGGCTTGAGGCAAAGAGAAGTGTTTCTAAATGACTATGTAAAGCTTCTGGATCACGGTCAAAGAGCCTGAACTCAGTTTGAAAGTATTTTTGCTGCAGTGTGACTCCTTCTATGACTACCATGGTTGCAAAAGGCGCTGTTGACTGAAAATAAGAAGCACTAGAATATCAGTTCTGCAGTGACTTGAAAGAAGCTTTGGTGATGAGACAATTTTGTACATTTGGAACTTGGTTCACAGCAGGGTCCCTTGTAGAAGGTGTCCATTCCTCTTGCTTTGAGGTTACCAAGTCTACTCCTGATGGGCTTCTAAATAATACACTGTCCTGTAGTTACCAGTAACTTTAACAGCATTGTATAAAACATAGTATAAAGACAAAATAAGACAAGAAAGCAGATAAAAAGTTCTTGCTCTCCTTCAATAAGAAACTTGTTTTTTCTGTTCTTGATTCTGTCATTTAATGAGAATTATTATAAAAGTCATGCAGTTCAAACAATGTAAGGGACTTTGCCCATGTAAGCACGGTTTTACTGCTTCAGAAGCAAGGACATAGCTAATTGTGAATACAAGAAGAGTTTGCAAGAAGAGATTCACATTTATGAATCTACTTGTTTAACTGGGAAAGCTGATCCCTTTCAGTAATGTGCATGCTACATATTGATATTATATATTACAGAATTAGGTTGTTTGGTTTTTTGTTTGTTTGTCTTTTAAAGAAGGAAAATTGGGTTTTGTTTCAAAAGGTTGTTACCTGCCATAGAAAATCACTCATCACACAGGGCTACAGGTCTTGATATAGTCCCAGAGTCAATTCATCCATCAATAGAATTATACCACAGCACCTTATTTCAGAATGATCCATCATTTTCCTAAGCAGGCTATTGCTTTTAGGGGAGATTATCCTATCAGATGGCTTTTTTTCCAATTATACCAGCACATTGATGAGAAAAGTAAATTACCAACTGAAATGCGGGCTAGTGTATGTGATACTGGACTACTGCTGGATGCTGTTCAGATTTCTACATCATCTTTTTAAAAACAGTGCCAAGAGCTAACGACTGTGATTTGATCCCACATTAGCAGGGCTCTTGTTATTGAAAGGATTCATCATGCATAGAAATTATTTGTGCTTTTGCTAGAGGCCATATTCTATGCTCTCAGTATTCGGCATGGAACATGCTGTCTTCATTTCTACTCACTTACCCGTGAAACAAATGACAGAAGGGAAGGGACAAATGCAGCCTATTTGTCATTTTCCCTCTGTGCCTCCTCTCCCCCCAGATCAATAGAAGAATGGAAGGAATAAAGAACAATCCTACTAAAGAAAAACACAGAAGCGTGAAGTGACCTTTTTGGTTGTCTGTGTTTAAAAAAAGCACACAAAAAAAGGCAAAATAAAAAAGAAACCCAAAGCCCAGCAATAACAAACTCCAAGCAGTTTAACATCACAATGCTTTCCAAGACCATTGTGTATCTGTTACACTTATTATTAACAAGGGAATTGTAGCTCTGCTTCCTGACAGTTGAGAAATCCTAGTAAAGTTCTAATAACCTCATACTGTTTGAGGAGTAAAGTTTCCCATGAGAGACCAACTTCCCTTGGTATGTCCCTCGCTATCCCTGCTGCTGTTAAAGGGAAGTGTCTCCTGATAGCAGACAGTGAGTAAGAGCATTTCTTCTGCAGGAGTATGATAAATAGATCATGCCACAAAAAAGCATCAGCACACCATGGGCATAGGTCCTTAACAGCTGAAGGATACAACAGGTGACTGAAAGGCAGGTATTGATTAAAGCTGCAGTAAGTAACCTCAGTAACCCAGAGTCTCCCTTTGGGAATCTGTGCTATAGGTATTGTATTTTCTGTGGATCCTAGGAATTATAAGAGATTAAATGTTAATATTTATTTCCTCCATAGGAGATTAAAAAGGTGTTTTAGTACAACTTCAAGATCAAATTCATAAGGAAATATTGTACTCAGAGTTACATATATCAACAGATATCTTTATTTTTAGCAATGTGGAATAAGCTAGGAGTCAACCTGAAACTATTTATTTAAATATATTTAAATGTAACAAAGTTCCATTTAAGTAAGCTAAATTAAGTTGAGACGTCAGCAAAGCTTCACTACACTGAATGAAATGGTAGTTTAAGTAAATAAGCTCACTAAAGAATTGGCAGGTTTTAAGTGTAGATGCAAAGTCCTATTGCCTTATGAAGTCACCCTATAATTTGTGATACCCTTGCGTATGTACATTGTGCTGCTATTGTAATATTTGCTGCTGGAAGAAAAAAAAAAATCCTTAGACCTTTGAAAGGGCTATCATTTTTCTCTTTCTTTAAATTAACCCCCAACAGGGTAATAGAGACTATACATTTTACATTAATCCAGTAACAGAATCTATTCTATTCCTGTGTATGAATAGTTTTAAGTATAGCAGCCTCTGGTAGTAATTGGTGATCTTTAATGTTTATTTCTGAATGTCAAGAGAGTTTCTATTTTAATTTAATTGACAGGTGAGCTTATATTTTAATTGAATCCAGTCATTCATGACTAGAAAATAAATGTCTTTGTGATAAAGCAAGATTGATCAGAAAATAGGAGGTTTAGTCCACTGTCTGTGTCATGGATAAGGAGAATATACGTTTTTTTTTATACTGTGACTCCAGGTGACTTGGCACCATTTTTCCTATTCTAATTTTCTCTCTAGTCTAATTACTTCCATACATTGAATTTTGAAAATCTTTCCCCTAAGCAAGCACATATTTGGGCTTATTACTCTTTCTTGCTTTCAGTAAGTGCACTTATTGCCAAAGCAAGCCCTTGCTCACATCCCCTAACATGAATAATTAGTTCTATCCAACTAAATCTTGTTACCACTTTATCACCATTAATTTTTTCCCTTAGAAATGTTTAGGTTAATGTTTTCCCCTTGCTCCAGAAACCATACTTCTCTGGAGAGCTCTCTATTACATTGCCACACATTATATATTCTCTGGACCCTGCAGCTTCTGGCATGAGCCTCAAAATAATATCCAAGAGATCCTTAACAACAGATTATGCTGAAAGGAAGTGTTTTTGAATGTTGCCATTTGGCACCTGTTGTAGACCATGGGTGTTGTATGTGCTCTCAGGGTTGTCCTCTATATGCAGGAGGGAAACTCATTATAACTTCTCAGATATGACAGTGCAGTAAGAAATGAGAGTTTTTGAGGTGTTGCTGCTGTTGTTTTCATGTTTTAGGTGCTTTGTACCTAAGAACTGTAGTAAAAACATCCAGTCTTTTCTCCCTAAATCTTGCATTCTCAGGAGAAGAAAAAGACCACAGATGCTTATGAAGGAGCTTGAATAACCCAGGAGACAATATTTCTTAAGATGCAATACAGCAGTGTCGATATTCAGCTGTCCAATTCAAGCTGTCATTGTTTTTGTAGGTCCATTACAGCACTGGAGATTTTAAGGAGGGCTGTAAAGGGAAACAAGAAGTGCCTTTGCAGATATTTACTAATCATTCTGTTTAGGTGAGCAGCATGGGAGAAAACAAAAGTTTTTTTGAAAGTTTAGTATTTGAATCATGAAGGCTTTGCTGTAGTTTATATGGGACTGGCAAAGCCTGCAAGGTATGGTTTATTAGTACTACCGTACTCACGGGGTCAGTTAAGTCTTTTCACTCCAGCCTACTTTCTGATGAAAAGTCATCTATATCTTTCTTTCATCCTAGTGAAAAATCACTTTATGTGTATATACCAAAGTATTTTTTAGTATATTTAGTTTGTTACTAAGGCCTTCAGGTTTTACTTGCCTCCCGCTATTGAGGTACTGGAATTCCTTCTCTGCTGCTTTATTCCCTCCTGTTCCCATTTCTTTGTTTTTCCGTTTTCCTTTCTGTACCTTTGCAAGAATTGAAGTATGGCTGAAAATTTCAGCATCATAAAAGAAAAAATGGAGAAAAAAGAAAATGAAAAAGAAATCTGGATATTGTTCACTTCATTGTAAGTATATAATCTTTAAAAAAGAGAGCATAGGCACATAAGGGAAAAAAAAATCTGAAATTTGGGGTTTGTTTTTTTTTTTTTTGCAAAACTGTATTTTTTCAGCTGAGTTTATTTCCTTAGATATGTGTAGAGCTGAAATTCAGAAGAAAGGAGTATTTCTAAGTTAGCATCCATGATTTCTTCAGCTTTGGTGAACAGAAGTACTTGCTTGCCCCATTAAGCAAAGCCCCATGGAGTTTGCATTTATTCCGTTACTTGTTAAATAGGGACATATTTTGCTGGAGGGTCTTAAGAGTTTCCTTTTCTAGAGGAGCAAAAGGACATTATCATCAGTAGGTTCTTTTTGCACCTTGTGAAAAATGAAACATGCTGCACAGCAGGGAAGAAGAGGGACTGATGTTTAAAGGATAAATTCTATTCATGGAGACATCTTTCACAAGCCAAATCTGCAAGCATTAGCACACAAACTCATCCTGGGTATAGTCTAGAAACATTAACACGGATGTAAAAGTACAGAGCCAGAAATAGTGCTAGATATTTGTTAAAACATACCTATTTCTATTGCAGCTCGCTGTCTTCTCATAATAATTGTGATCAGAAATTGGAAGGCAAGTGAGTGAATGTTTCAGTATTGTTCTTCTCCTATGCACAAAGATTGGGTCAGAGGCTGACTGTGAATCCAATAAGACAATGGGATAAAGAAATATGAGGGAGGAAGAAAGAGGTGAGCAGACACTGAAACACTACACCATCCCTAAAAGGCCACAAAACACAAATTAACCCACCTTCTCCCTTCCAAGCTCTGTCTGTCCTCTTGGGCAATTTAACATACAACTCTCCAGAACAAGGGTGCCTTACACTGTGTATTTTTATAGCACCAGGGTACAGTGGGGCTTCAATTTCTGGTAGGAATTTTAGGTGCTATTGTGTTAAATATAGCAAATAATGTGTTATTTGAATATTGATGTTGTCGTTCAGGACATTTGAGAATAATGTCATGAAGTCTCTCACTGTAAAAAAGAAACACAAAATACTTGAGAAGTCAGAGAGGAGCAACCCAGCTACTATTTAACTGTTTGGTGTGGGCATCTTCTAAAATGCAGAATGAATGGAACTGTTTCCATGTTACTTTCACAGGATTATGGCTAAGAACGTGCCGTAAATAATGATGTTCCAGATGTGAGGCTAGTTAGGTAGTAAAGTTAGCCAAATGAAAGTGCGCCTCCTCCCCATGCAAAGCAGTCATTAAAAGGTTTGTGATTTATAATCAGCTTATACGAACGTTTRTTGGGTCTTTCAAAAAGATTTATAATGGTGATGCTTGGAGCAGATTGACTTGCATGGGACCACAAGGCTTACAACACCACAAGCTGTTGTTCACTTCTGTGTTATAATTCTTTGGAGACAGTTTACTTGAAGTTCTTGAAGCCAACTATCGTGCTTCTGAGCCCTAGAAGCAAGAGGAATACCGAATGCAAATCCTACCACATGATGTAATCTGGAAACCCTGAAAATAAACTCACTCTAGGTTTAGTAACAACCATAGTTTATGAGATGATCCAGACTTTTCAGAACCATATGTATTAAATATTTTTATTTATAGAAATTCCTCCCAGATTTACTTGGGGCCGGATTCATGTTGTACCGATCATTTTTAGATAATGTGAGTGTCTTTTGCTACAAGAAGGATGTAAGTTAAATGCCAGTTATCTAAATTAAAGGCCTCCTGGCTTGAGACAGTGTTGCACATATCCTCTGTATTACAAATACAGCTTCATTGTATCATACCTAATTTGAGATTATGCCCATGCTGCAATGAGACATTAAGATTACATCATGAGCAGGGATACCTGGGCTAGCTTTTGTCTAGCAACTATGGAGCTGCTTGGCAACGTGGATTTCAGAATGGACTGTCCAAGGGTGTCAGTGAGGCATCCTGGACATGAACTGAAAGAACAAGCCATCGGTGAGGTCTGTGCTGTTGCAATTTCATTGATTTCTGGTACTCTAGGTATATTAAAGATAATTCAGATATGACTATCTGTGTGGCGCACTCTGCTTGTATAGCAGCACACCATATCCTAAATAGAATGGTAGCTTGTGGTATGGAGATAATGGTTATTATTCAGCATATCTCCTCTATAAAGATATTCAGGCAGTGTCTCTCCCCTTATGAGCTATTCATCTAATTCTTTCCTGAGGCTGTGAGTCATAGCACATCAGATTTGGGTTTAAAATTCAGAACCAACCGTGCTAATATCATATAGTGTCTTTCTGGCAAACACTGCAAATTCTCAGAACACACATCTGCAATTCTAAACATGCTAGAGACTTGGGTTACAAAGTTTAGTTTAGAAGCAAGCTGCCAATATGCACAAAAAAGTTACTGCATCACAGAAACCATCAGCCAGTTACTGAGATGATTGCCAGTTCTGCCTGAATATAGGCTAAAAGCGTTGATGTTCACATGTTCATCTGCCTTTTCAGGTAACTATATTTTTCACTTACATTCCAACAACGCTCTCAAAATAAGCATTCTCCCCCACACCCTGATCCCACTAGGGCATCACAAAGGTTTTACATGACACATTTTACTATATATAATCTCTATGGTAAAAAATAATCCTCATGGATTAGATGTTTGTATTCTGCTCCAGAGCCGCTCAGAGGAAATATCTAGGGAAGATTAATGATCCACTGATTTTATTGCTGAAGATTCCCTGTTAAAATTGCATGTATTGAGCACACATAAGACAGTCAAATAGGAGGGAGAAGATGCCCGTGTCCCACTGCTGGACAGCAAGATTACGGCAGTCGTGGATATGGAAGAGTTGTAGCAGCTTTTTGAACCTCTGCCCCTGAAGTACCTATAGAGGCAACTGGTTAGTGTCTCCATTGCCTGGGCTGTTGCAATTTGTAAAAAGAATTAAATATTCATCAAAGGATGTGAAAGTGGGATCAATAATATTTGAGGGAAACCACTGAAAGTTTAGACAAAGTATTTTCACCATGTTTGGCACTATTGTGGATAACAGTTCCAAGTCTAAAAACAACAACTGAGAATCAGGCCCCTAATAATCAGGAATTCAAATAAATATATGCCATATTCTGAAAGGTAGCCTCTTCCTGCTCTGAATATAATGTGAAGTCCATGACCTGATGCTGGAAGCATTTAGCAGTTTGGCTGATGGAATAACCCTGGGTCTCCAGTGACCTATTGCATCTTTACCTCTGAAGCAGGTTAAAGTTATGTCAGACGTAGTATGTATCAAGCTTATGTATATGCATATACGCCTRCACATTATATGTGTGATGTGTTTAAATTAGTGCTTTTTTCATGTTCCAGTTTAAATGAGTGCCTTTTTCAAGTTCTGATTTTATTGATGCAGAGAAAAGAAAGATACGCACGCTATGTCATAACAACAGGATAACCATATGCCACTCAATCATTTGATTTACATTATGAAAACAGCATCAGGGTTTTCTGAAAACTGTCATTTTGGAACGCCTAAGCTAACAGCTAAGTCATTCTTATCACATAGTGAAGTTTCTGAGCATGGAGTATTTCATCAATGACACTTCAACTGAAGAATTTTTAAAATATGCTGATTTGTTTGAAGGGAAAAAATTGTTTAAAAATATCTGCGAAAAAAAGGTTTGAAGAAATTTTGAAATTTATATTTTGCCTTTTTTGAACGCATTTGAACAGAAGTTTGAGTACTTTTCCTGATAATCTATTTTATAGATGGGTGGGGGGTGTGTGTGTATTTAGAAACAGGTATGTATATATGTTTATGCAAGTACTTATACAGATGTTACACTGTAGTACATGTCCAAAGTAGGATTATTTATTTTTTTGGTCAGGATCCACTAATGCAACTCTTGCTCTCTCATATCCAAAACAGCAGCATTAGTGGAATGAATCCAATCATTGTATACGTCCAGTCCAATGACTGCTTGGTCCTTTATCACTGCCTCTGAATTTGAGATGCAATTACTATCTGTTTAGCTAGTGAAATGAGCAGCTACTTAGCTGGTGCCTTCCAAGGAATGGTGGTGAGTTATTTCCTATCGAGCTGATTCACTGAAAGACAAAGGAAAATATCCCACTCTTACCTCCAAGGCGTACAATCAGGTAGCAGATATTTATCAGTTGTTTGTACTGAATTCCCTTAGACCTTGCACATCACACAAATCCTGATTTCCCTCCTAGATTTGTCTCCTTCCTGGCATCCCTGGCTTCCTTACCTTTGGTCTGGTAGGGACTGTGCACGGGGTTACAAAGCATTGTAGGCAGGGATTTCAGTTAACAAATGCAAGGTAGGTAGGATGTGCTTCTGGTCTTTTCATAGACATTAGAGACTGTAATTGTTAGTTTGCCCCTTTATTCAATGTTACAACAAGACTTAGGTTTGTAATTGCACTTTTTGCTAATGAAGATCTGCCCCTAGTCTCTTCAAGCAGAGTATTTGGCTTATGGTCTTGTTTACAGGAGCTGGAATAATTTAGCCAGAGGAAAGTCTTTTAGAAACAATGCTGTAGCGGGTAATAGAAATGTAGAAATATTGGTAAGTCTGTTAACTATATAATGAGAAAGGAAAGTAGGAGTAGGTACAACAGCGCCTTTTATATGGGGCACTCACCTGGGAATCAGGACACCTAAATTTAAATTCCAGCTCTGTCTTTGCACCCCTCTGTAATGTTAGGTAGTTGCTTAATTTTTGTGTCTCTCAATTCCCCATCAGTAAAATGGAGGTAATATGCAATTTATGGGGATTTAGAATAGATAAAGATTGAGAGATAGTCAGAAACAATGGGAGAAGGGGCCCACACAAGTAGCACAAACAGACATATATATCATCATTATGGATTTTTTCCCTCACAGCCCAGCAAGGTGGCTCTTTACATGTATAATCCCTATGGTAAAAATCATCCTAGTGAATTAGATGTTTGTGTGCTGTGCTGAGAAATGTTCCTTATGTGAGAAATCTCTACCTAAATAAGAATGCTCTGGAGACACTTAAGGTACAAATAAAAAATGGTTATGTCAACTGCTGTGTATCTTTTAAGCAAGAGAAATGTTACTTTTTTTACATTGCCTCAGTCTTTCTCCTGATTTAACTGCCAAAAAGTCCTCTGATCACAACAGTGCTGTTGTATAGTTTGACCTGCTGTGCTGATCCTAAGTACCGCAATATATTTTAAGGTGGAATGAGCTGTGAGCATTTTAAATTAGGTTATGTGCCTTAAGGTGGCAGTTGCTGCTCCCAGGCACAATTAGAGTAATGAAATGAAAGCTGATTTAATGGTTACAATAAAAGAAATAAAATAGCGAGGTCTGGCCAGACCAGTTTTTATTCAAGTTTCTATTAAGAAAGAATGGAACTCATAAAAGTAATACCAGGCTGGAAATCATAATGTTTTTTCATATCATGATAAAGATTGGATATGTTCTTGCTGAGATTTTTTTTTAAAATAAATTATCTTTAGTATTTATAATCAGCACCAGAAATACATTTGAGAGTGTGTTCTCCCGTAAGAAGGCTGGCTTACATTCATCTGAGCTATATTTTGTCAATAAAGTGGTAATAATACACACCTGAAAATATTTTAATGGACTATTTGTCTATCATCTTTGATCTGTAGTGAGAGGGATTTATGGATGTTGGCCTGGAGAACAAACATACACAGAAGTGCTCCCAGAGTTTCTTCTCCCATAGGAGAGGCTATGTGATTATTTTTGTGCAGCAAACATAGCCTGGTAGAGGTGGAACTACATCCCAATTTCCACCCTGTGTGATTTGTCTAGCCAAATGTTGAAGTCAGTGGAGCTCTAACAAGCCTGGTCCAGTTGCCCTGTCTACCTGGTGATGTACTCCATAGGAATCCTAGTATGCAGGAATATCCCTTAAAATAGCTAATTATGGAGGGAGTTGTTGTGTAAGAAGGTGGGTCTTGTCCCCATTGCTGTCAAACTCATGCTGTTAAGTACGGTTTCAGTTAGTTATTATCCTGGGACTGAGTCTAGAGTCAGCAGGTGCAGAAAATGTCTGGAATTTTACTTTATAAGCCTTTACCTTCTGAACATCAGATGTCTTTAGGTAAATGAAATACAGCACGTTTTTTTGTAGTCTGCAGTGTAGCCTGTACTTTCCAGAAATCAATAAACCTTTAGTTACAATATTGTTTGGGAAAATACATAGATAAGTAGCACCTGATAAACATGGATTCTAATAAGGCAGAAAGAGAATGGTGTACTTTTCATGGAAACCTTTAGTTCCTAATCTGCCTTTCCCTTAAGAACCAAGAATTTGTCACTTTTCTTTCAACAACAGATAAAGTGACTAGATAGCTTTGGGAATGAAAGATATCCTCGTATCTTTTACCAGTTTTGCTAGATAATAAAAAGCAGCCTAGTCAGGCCATGCATTTACAGGAGGCCAACTTCCAAACACTGTTGCTGGCTTTCAGGTATTTGTAACAAGGATGGACATAAATAAAAGTTGGGAGGGGAGTTATTCAAAGATCCAATCTAGAGGCTATACTATTGTGTTTTTAATGAGAGTGGCTGTCATAAATGAGAAAAATGTATTTAGTGTAATGACTAAACCTCTTACTGAAGTCAGAGGAAAAAAATCCTACTGGTTTCCGAAATACGAGAGTTCAGGGTTTTTTTTGTTCTATATATTTGTGTTTCTTGATAACATCATCTTTCTCATTGTTTATTTAGGCCCAGATATTGCACTAATAGTGTTCAGTCAGTCTGCTAAATTAATCAATCTTGACAGAAGACAGATAAGTAACAGTATATTCCATTAATACACTATAATTTCTGATTTGTTTCACATTTGACTAGAATCATAACTAGCTATGAACAAACCTTAGTTTTAGAGGTAATGAAGAAATAAACTACAAGAGCTGACTCAAGGACGCAGCTGTCTTCTGTGATAGAAACTTCTTTTAATATAGCAACTCTGTCCTAAAACCAAGTGACCATAGAAAAAATGGCAATGTCCCCATGAGAGTTGTTAACGGAGGCTCTCCTTTGTGCTTAAGAGAAAGCTCTAGCCACGCTGCTTAGCACAGCAGTCTAAAGTTCATGCAGATAAGRAGACCTTTTCTAATGTGTCATGTGCAAAACAATGTCTTTTAAAGCAAAGTGTTAATTAAAATCAACATTTCTTACAGTGGCAGTGCTAGAAAGTACTATCATTTGTAATGCCAATTCACTGTGGACCAAATTTATCTGCTGTATGCCTATTTTACATTCATCAAAATGACAATTAGGCATTTTAAGCAGCTCAAAACATTCCAGACAACTAAATATGATTTCCTGTGCAGAACACCTAAACCTTAAAAAGATTAGTGAAGTCTACACTGCAAATTACATTTCTTTTTAAACCTACTCCACTCACAGTTCTTATGGTTTTTAGGGGAATGATACTGCGTCAAGCAGAGCGGTGCAGAGGAGTTAAACCATGGCCCAGGCACTCAAACAAAACTCCTGAGGCTTTTTCTGGACAAAAAGGAATATAGAACTGGTTTACTGTGGAACCATTCAACTATATTACTGACAGCCAGGCTGGTTGAATTGTGATTCAGCATATTGATCCATAGATGCATTTAGACATCTGACATTTTAATATGTTAGAGAAGAGTTGAAGCATGCGGTATTTTTACACTGACTTTTCTTTATTTTTATACACAGATACAAATACATTTATATTTTGCAAGTTCTTTCCATAAAGCGTACCTAYGATATGACTTTTCTTAGTAATCCACAAGTTAAGTATTGTGCAGATAACGTATCGTTTCGTATCTTGATTAGTAGTGCAACATCCTTTTCTCTGGTATTGACCAATAACATCACCCACTCATTTCCATTCAGACTATTGCTGCTGAAATTATACATTTGTCTCCTCCTACTCCACTGAATCAAATATTAATCGTTTTCTCTCTGTAAAGCCATATCCCACTTTTCCTGTCATCTTCTAGGAAGTAGTAGTAGCTTGACTTCTTTCCTCATCCTGACAACCRCCCTCATAGACTACTTGTAGTATTTTGGTGCTTTTTCCATGTTGCCCTTGACACCCTCTATAACACCCAATGAAGCAAAAACATTTTCTTCTTTAAAGCTCTCCTGACAGGAGTTAGGCTGCCAATGTGCTGAGACCACTGACTAAATTGCTGACCAAAGCTATGTCATGGTTTCCTTGAACTGTCCCTGGTTTTGTTTGTCTGTTGTTTGACATCTTCAGTTATAAACCTTTTTACGGTCAAGGACTTTGATTTATTTTCTTTGCACAGTGTGTTAAGGCCATAGACCATAAGTGAGACAATTGTTTTTTCACAGTAGTGCAAATAACAAATGTCTGAGGCAGGACTAAGCTATGCAGATCAAAACCTTTCAAATCAGTGTTCCATATGGCCGTAAGTAAAACTCCATAAATAAACTTGTGAAATGCATTCTAGTATATACAAGAACCCATCTTCTTGCACCCTGCACACTTACAAAAAAATGTGATCATGTCACTTCATGCCCAGATATTGCCTACTTTAGTGTGTGGTTTGAAATCCAAACGGGCACTTGAACTTCAGCTCTGACTTTGTTCAAGTCAAACAGCATAATTCCAAATGCTCCTCTGGGATAATTTTTTTTTTTTAACGTGCCATTTTTGCTCCCATCAAAGGATGRATTTTGCCAGTGTTCCACTGGGACAATCAGTAAAAATAAACCAAGTGAATTTGTAATTATTTTATTCCTGTGTAATATGATTTATCTAGCCCTAATAGTTACGTAACTTGCAGTTACTGTGATCTCAACTCTATTGAGTTTAATGGGAGTTTTTCCAGTCTCTTTGGTGAGTTTTGGACCAGGTCCTCAACAGAGGTCATATGCTAGTTTTGTCTGGTTTTGGCAATTAAGAGATGATCTGATTTAATTTGTATCATCAGGAAGCAAGGTTTTGCAACTCATCCTCCTCTGTCTGCTTTCAAGCTTCTTCCTGAACTTTGAACAACCGTTATTGAAAGTGTGAGTCATGATAGCATATTAAATATTAAAACCAGTTTAAGATTTAATCCCAATTTATAGTGCAGCTTTGTCTAATTTACTGCATATTACACAATTTCCTTTACAGATAACTTTTAGTGTGCTATATAAATAATAAATCAGCCTCTCATGATTCTCAATTGTTCTAATATGGTTTTATATTAAACTTACATTTGCCATAATTTAAATGTTGCTAGACCAATTTATTTTATTTTTTCTCTTTTACCTATTCAGCCCGCACATTAGTTCTTTTATAATGTTATAGGTTCTATCTAGAAAATTACAGGTATTCAAGCATTTTAAGTTCTTTGTTATCATTTCTTTTAAAGCAGAATAGAAATAACCTTAGCATGCATAAATGACAAAGCAAAAACATAGGTTCAGTAGGTTATAGAAGTTCATCCCTAATCAGAGACAGTAATTCTGGTGTCCCTGTGTTCTGTATTCTGCTTATACAATCAACTGAGAGCATTAGATCCTCATCTTGCTAATACTTATGCAGGTCTTTGTGTTTGGTATTAAGCATTTGCCCCTAGGGAGGTTACTTTGCCTTAGTTTCAAAACTTTAGGGTTTTACAACTGCCCAGCTTTCAGCTGAAAGTTAAATGTATTTACCTAATTCGCTTAGGCATTTAAAAATTTGATGTGGTAGCTATGACTTGTGAAATATTATCAGCAATGTCTCTTTTTCTCTGACCTTTGCCCTCCATGAYGTGAAACGATTTTCTGATATACCTGTACTTTTGTCACGCAGCTGAAAGATGTGCTTACTGTTGAAAGTGTGAGTAGGAAAGCAAAGGGGAAGGTTGAGAAACATAGGGAGCCCCCCTGCAAAGAAAAAGAAGAAAAACAAAAAAAAAGGAAGGAAACATAGGCATTAGAGAAGCATTATCTGGTTTGATAATGCTGATAAAATTGCTAGGTCTGTGCCYAAATGAGAATGATCTTGCTCCTTCTCAATCTCCCAATTTATTTTTTTTTCCTATTCACCAAAAAGAATCAGATCTGCTGTGAGTAATGTATGGTGGGTTTAATTGCAGCCTCCAGCCAACTTGTCTTTGGTATTTTTCAGCATACGTGCAGACTGTTGATATTTGTTTCATATTGTATGTGGTAAGTGAGGCTTTTCTAATGTTTAGACTCTAACCATTAATGGCAAGAGTTCATTAGGTGGGTACTGCCAAATTCTTCTTTTCAAAGACATGAAAGAATCTGTTTCTAAAGGCTACTTTATAAAGGGTGAGAAAAA
>JAYKAV010002844.1:3059641-3257129 GCA_035582835.1 Phoebastria nigripes | reverse complement strand
AAAAAGATTGTCTTTAGGGAAAAAAAAAAAAAGAAAATCATTAAAACTTGCTTTGCTCCCAAATCAATTGAAAAAAATCTGAAAGTAGAAGAAAGAAGTATTATATTACCCATAGGCTGTAACCTCTTTGTATATCCTAGAGAACAAAACTTGAGACATAAAAGAAGCCAACAAGAAATAATGATGTGTTTAAGGCTTAACATTTCAATATTTTTTTATTTTCTATTCCCTTCCACTGAGCAGGTGGTTCTGACATGATGCACATAAATGTTTTATTTAAAACACTCCTTCAACCTAAGTGTAAATTTGGAGGGGGGAAGTTGTTAAGTATTGAATACTGACTATTCTGATAAACTCCTAAGAAAATGAGTATCTATAAACTTTTACTCTGATCTGCAGACATTCATAGGTAGAGTCTACACCATGAATATGACCTGCTCATAGTGTCAGGGCCTTGTGCCTTTCTTCTGCAGTATTTCTGCCTGACATCCACACAGAATTAGGATTCAGGATCATGAAGTTTCACAATCTTTTCCATTGAACAAAAGCTATATAGTCAGGTAGAGCACCTGCTGCTTACCTTAAAGTAAGGACAGTATTCAATTCACAGGAGAACCTGCAATGTGATGTGTTGTGGGGATTGCAAAGGGCTAAATGCTTCAGAAAACCCGGCCTAAATCATATCTGATTATTTGTTTAAAAAATAAAAAAAATCTTAGCGTTTCATACCTTACCATTACCTACAAAATGTGACAAGCTTGTTTTCTGTGTACAGGGTCTTGCTGGAACTCTGTTAAACAAAGCAGTCCAAAGATCCTAATCTTGCCTAATTTGTCCTAGAATTGTGAAATTGTTGCAGAACTTCCTGGGTAAGGAAACCTTTGTGAGAAAGAGTTTCAAACGAGAGTGACATTGATTTTGGGGTCTCTGACCATCATGAGGTGAGCCCACATTTGAAATCAGTCCAAGAAAACAAGCTCTCTGGAGGTGAAAAAACAAGAAGCAAGAGTTGAGAGTTTAAGGAGACAATGGCAGGGATGCTGAGGAATGGTCCAAGAGAGCTGTGACAGCAGCAAGCTACGGCACAGAAGACCAGACAAGAAAGTAGCAGGAGTCAAAACAGTGAAGTGGGGCAATATGAGGAAGCTGTGGTTTAGATGGCAGTAGCAAGAAGGGGGAGCAAGTGAGACATACCTCCAAAAAAACCTGGGGACCACTGAATTAGGAACCTCTAGGTCCTACTAATGAAACTTTATAGCTTTCGTGTTTTTTAAAGTTACATAGTAAGGTATTTACCTCCTCTGGGGAGCTATGGCTTGAAACAATTTAAAAAGAAAAAAAGGCATGGGGTTGTCAGTGAGGTTCATTCTCTTCTGTTACCTGGTTTATAGCAAAATTGCTTAGCACACAGGGTGGCTCCTGTAAAGAAGAAAAATTGTCTTACTCCAAAAATGACATGCAGCAGTTGGGAGGAAAAATTAAGCAGACAGCATTTTCTTACAGTGGTATTTGGAGGTGCTATTGTAGCTGGCTCCTAGGAGAGGTCAGTTTTAGGCCATTTATCATTTACAGCACAGAGTGCATCATGGGCACACTGAGAGCAACCGCAAAGGGATGATACATGAGCTACAGTTTCTTCTGTAAACCTTCACTTTGAACTGTTATTTTATTACTTCCTCATTTTATATTCTATTAAAATGGGAAAGGAGTCTTTCCTTGCTCTTCTTCATTATTCTGAGCATAGCTTGTACATAAAAGGAGAGAATCAAGTACTGTCACATACTTTGCCATCATTCTCTTTCATGCAGTGTTCTCCATTGAACTGCCAAAAGGGAATGGGGGACGGAGACCGTACCTGATACCCCTTGGCAGAAGGAAGCTGTAGGAGAGGACTAGTGAAGACGACAGTCAAGAAACCTGAAGTTTTAGAGGAGGGTCTCGAGACTGACAGGCAGAGCCAAAAGCAGTCCAGTAGGTGGAGTGGAGGGGAATAAATTTCCAGATTTTTGGGGAGGGGAAGGGAAGGAGTCTGTCATCTTTGATGTCTTCATTAATTTTCAAAACATATCCCTGAAACTTATAAGTAAATGACTAGTGCGTTTGACTGTTGGTTTGGAGTAACTGGAAGAATAGTAAGTCTCTACAACAGTTTGACATTTTTAATTGTCTAGCAATGGAAAATTACATAATAGTTAACAACTAAATCATCATACACTAAAAGCCTTCCACAGTCAGTACCTCTCATTCAGAAGAGTCTGTGTACAAAAAATGATGAGAACATTATAGACAGAAGTAAAAGAAGAAGAGATTTTAGACAAGTATTGTATTGGCTGAAAACAAGAATTGCTGGGTTTAGTGCTGGACTATTGATGATTTAACCAATAAATATAACTTTGTGAATTTAAGGGTTTTAGGACTTGTGGAATAAAATACCTAAGGAGGTTTATTCAAGCAAGCATGGAGTATTTTTGGTTGTTACTACAGAATCTGCTATATATGCAAGTTTTATGTTGCAATTTACAGCGTAACAGGGACATTACAAGCATACAGTGCCACACAGGTGCAGCATTTATTATATTCCTATGAATTACTTCAGTAAGTATAGTCATATTAGAAGGAGCAATTCATGGGCAGTTGGAGTAGCCTTTTCTACGTATTGGGCAATGCAGTAATGGAAAGGTCACCAAAACTGTTTTCTGTGCTGATTGTGATCTTGTCATAGAAACTGATTTTAACTAGTCTTTGTTATTTTAACTTAGTCTTTGTTTGGCTTTGTGATATCCAAATACAGTTCTGATATTTCAAGAAGTGTAGCCTTCTAAGTAACATCTGAAATGAATGCCAACATACGGCACTAAGGGGTGTAAAAATACCCTTGGGACCTAGTGGGGCCGTGTTTAACAAGGGAGCTGTAACTATAACCTTTGTTATATGTCTATGGGTAGGATGTAGAGTTCAGTCTCCTGCCAGTGCTTCTGAGAGTCACAAAGTCATTACAGAAGACACAGAGTGGCTGGCAGTGACAGCTTTAAGATGCAAAGTACAAAACCAAAGCCCTGGCCACCTCCAGTCATTAAAATTCTCATGGAAGCTTTTTTTGTTAGAGAAGCAGTTATTAACCCAGTGTGCTGGCAAACTTCCAGCTTGGGTCAATGACATTCAGCAAAAGTTTCCTTGTGTAGAAAAGTTACTAATTGTTTTATAATGTGGAGCATTTGCTCTGTTGTGGAAGTGACTGCCACTTCTGCGATGGGTGAATGTTCAGGATAACTGATGCTATATAAAGTTGGTTTCAGACAGAATGAATGAAATATATCATGTTTCTGTATAACTGTATCTTTGGATTATGGACTCTATAATTGTCCCCATAGCATCTGGTTATCATGAACAAAACAGCAAGGCCAAACTAACTTCTGGGGAGTATGTAGTGTTGCTGCCATTTATGGTCAAGATTTTGGTTTTGATATTTTAAGTTTATGAATATTTTCCTCCTTTTTTAATAGTTTAAGTACAAAAGGGATCAGTATCGCTACAGCTATTATCCTTAAAAGCAAAAGGATTTTTATAGCAGAATGAATAGCAATTTTGAGGACAGCTCCCTTCCAGGAACACCCCCCGCCTTTTATAAAGAAATTTCTCTGTACCATAGAGTTCTATCTTTATTATTTAAATCTAAATATTATTTAAATCATTGGCTAATATTACACAAAGGCTATTTATCTTGCTGTGCACTTTTAAAATATCTGTGGAATTGTCATGTTTTCTGTGGGTATTTCATGCTCAGTTCTTCAGTCTGTCTCTCCAAGTGTTCTGCAAATTGATCAATAATTTTTATGCACTACAGTAGGAGCCAACTGCAGCAATATCACAGAGCTAAATTCCGCTTTTATATCAGCATAAAGTGAGTGAGTGCTGATCATGCTTATTTGAAGTCAACTTAGTTTGGCAAATCTTAGTAGCAGGCTGCAGGATGAGTGGCCAGATTTTCTAATAAACGCAGGCATAGACTATGCATTCTTCAAAAGACAGCACATTTCGTCTCTGAAGGAGTATTTTGGTACTATCTTGAACCAGAAGATACTTTAGGGTTAGATTCAAGGCTAGCTGTAGAAGCGCTACATTGGTATTTGTATTTGCATATATAACCCCCTATGCAATGTAAAAAGAATCAGGGCATCAGATTCAGTGTGTGTCAAAAGAAATCAAGCACATTTGTCAGAAAACTCTGATCTTCCTGTCTGGGGGCTCAGTAAGTGTCTCTATAATGTGTGGGTAGCTCATACGATATTGCTATAATCAGGGGGTTGATCATTTGCAGATTTCACTGTACTGCCAGCATAATACTTGGATCTGTATTTTTGGAATCTAGAAATCTAGATCTCTAGATTTCTTTTACTAGATGTTGGCTTTTCTTTCGTAATTGCTTACCCTAGTGCTGCTGTTTAATTCCTACAAAATTTTCTTGCTAAGTGCTATTCTAGCATTCGTCCATGAAGCTGACCTGTTCTCTGTGGATAACCAGCTTCAGAGTTACCAAAACATCTGTGGGATGTATCCAGCAACATCACTAAATTTCTAAGGTAACCATAGGCGGTATTCAAGCCACATGAAACCTAGTGTGAACACACTTGTAAAAGCTTTTAAGCAGCAACCCACAGTGTGATTGCCTCTGATCATTCTGAAAGAAACTTTGTTCAAGATTTTTCAAAGGCTGAACATTGATCGAATGTACTATTTGTGATGCAGAACAAGTGTGTTTACATCATGATGCCCAGAGGAAATCTGAACTTAACTTAGATTCTCTTTAATGTATTTGCTATGTTATTTTCAGCTTTAAAAATACATATGGGCATAGATTGTTTATAAGGACGAACTGTGGTCTTATTTAAAAACTGTTGGTTTACACCGGGTTTGTTTGTGCCGCTTCATTGGCCATTAAAAATTGGGGGTAATCAGGGTACAGTATTCCAGGACAATCCCAGTCATGCAGAAAATCAGGGGACATGAATATTGTGTAACAGCATTGTTATGGTTTCCCTTCAGCTTTATCTAAATTGTTGTTTCTTATATGTTATAGTACATGTACTAATCAAGCCCGCTCATTTAGTTTCTTATCCTCCTTCTCTCATAAGTGTCTCTTGCTCAATGGCTATAATTAAGGTATTCTGCCTGAAAGGAAATGAATACAGTTGAATAATAGCCACAGAGCATTTATAATTTGTCCCCAGCCTTTTGAACCATGTAAATTTTGGAGGTGCTTGCACCTAGCATTTTGTTTCATACTAATATTCATACTTAAGCTGTTTATTATATTATGTATAGTTGTACAAATGATCTATAATCTGCATCATACACTGACCATTAAATAAGAAAATATCTGCCTCTGGAAAAAAACACTGGGAAAACAATTTTTTATGATAAAAATGTTTTTAAGTTATGATAGAAAAGAACATGATCTAACAAATGACAACTGGCTCTAGAAAATTTCTGGTTAGAAGTAAAGCATTTTTTTAAGCAATGAAATACATTTCTGAAAGGGATGATATAATATGGTTACTGATTGTGGTTAGAAGTGATGACCCAGAATTAGTTGATGACTTGATGATGCAGCTTCCAGAGTATCTAGAGGTGCTGCAGATTCTTCATTATGTTGCAATGAAGCATGTGCAAATTAAATCAAGAGGTATGGACATGATGTGGGGATAATTCTTGAYTTTGTGGACATAAAGCATGGACAATCAAAATGGTCCCTCCTAGCTGTAACATCTAGTATTTTATAACAGTATTTATTTTTACTTCATATCTATAGTACAGAATTTGCAAATAATTTATGTATCTGTATTTACATATTAGAGCTGCTTTGTGTAATTGCCCACAAGATAGTCAAGTCAAATTTCTTTTTTGTTACTTTTTTTACCAAATYACACTTAGAAATAGTACAGCTTGTTTTGAGTTTTATGAAAATCCTTTTGAACAATTTTCAGACAACTCTAGAAGTGACATGAAACGTATTACTGGAAACCATCAAGGTAGAATAAGACCCTAAAGGAAGCAATGCATTATCATCATTCAAAGGAAGAAAGCAGATACAGTCAGAAAAGTCTGGGATTCATTTTGTCTCTGCTGTTTGTTTCTAACATAGGCGAAGAAAAAGAGCTTAAGCTGAAAATAACAAAGAACAACTCTGTCAATCCTGTTTAGAAAATATGTCCAAAAACCTGACATGTTTATCATGTGTTCCTTACTCATGCAGGCACTGAATCAGTGAGATTCATGTGCCAGGCATGGTATAATGTGCGTCACACATGCATTAGGCTATCAACCAGTAACAAATTACTCCCAAACTATGTGGCAGGACTGTGACACTGAAATGGTGGGGAAAAGACTATTCAGACATCATACTATGCTAAGGTATACAGTTTTGCCTTAAATCATACATCATAACTGTTGCATAGATTTTCAGAAAAATGGCAAGCTTTTAGAGTCTGTGTCTGCCATGAAGTAAACAGGAGGCTTTAGCCAGTTATTTAACAGTTCTTGTTTTGGCACACACTTGCTGAGAGATCTTGAGCAAAAATAGTTCCAAACATTAATATCAATGTCCAAAAAAATGCATCCAAATTGTTCTACAGGGTATCCAATAATGGAGTCAGTCCTCACCTGTAGTGGAGGAAGTATAAAAATATATTAAAAAACCCCAGCAACTCTAAACCGCCTTTATGACTCCCAAGCCTTGGGACAGCTGGTAGCCTGTTTATCCCATGGTGTAACTTAAAACAGTCTTCAGGCTGCTCTCATCTGTACCAGCTAAATTGGGGATGGTCTGAGCTTAGCAGTATGCCAGAGGATTCCCTGAAATGTCCTTCTGAGCTGTAGACCAAGAGGGGTTTGGCACAGACCTGGTGTGCTCAGATTTCCTGATCAAACACTGAAACAGGTTGCCCAGAGAGGTTGCGGAGTCTCCGTGCTTGGAGATACTCAAACCCTGACTGGACATGGTCCTGGACAACCTACCCTCGCTGCCCTTGCTTGAGTGGGGAGTGAGGCTAGATGATCTCCAGAGGTGCCTTCCAACCTCAGCCATTGTGCATGTGATTCTGTGTAATGCTCACCTGTTCTGCCTGCTAATAATAAATGAGGGTGGGTTGGTTGGTTTGTTTGTTTTAAATGAAAGATCATGGTTCAGGATTCTGCCTATTTGGATGTGGAACATCATGTGAAAAAGATTCTTCTGCAGGTTTTCTTTTTGCCAGGCCTGTCCTGAGATCGGGCTTCTGGGAGCAGCCTCTGCCTATATGCGAATGTACATTCAGATCTGTCCTTTGTTTTAAGGAGCTTCAGGTAGTGATAACGTAAGGGTCTCTTATTAGCATATAGGCACATTTCCTACTCATGGAGGCAATAACGAAGTGTAGCTCCTGCTAGCTATTGTCTGAGGCAGGATATATGCAGACAGTGCTGGGCCAGCAAGGTACAAGGCAGGAAATCAGGTTTGTTTGGTTTTTTTTTTTTTTTTCCCCCCATTCTGCCTCCAAGACTTCTCTAGAGATTTCTCTTGAAACTTTTCCTGTTTTATATTGGGCTAATAATTTGTAGAGCATTGCTTCACTGTGAGCAGGAGGACAAAAAGCAAAGCAAAATTCTTTTACATTAATCTTATTTTTCAACTTTATACATTTTTCTTATCAAGTATTCACACTTTTCTTCAAGTGAAGAACAGTATGATAAATTCAATTTTGTTTTGTTTTCTTTATACCATAGCACTTGCCCTGCAGTGCATCTCTGGATCACTTGTTAGCTGCAAGTGCATTCATTTGAATTTTACCATCGATCTGTTCTACCCTATGACTCACTTTTGTGGTGCTTAATTTCTAACACACTGCTTATATACTCCAAAGTGTGGTAGTGTTTTTTTTTTTTTCTGTTGCCGACCTTAATCCTTTTCTAATGAATAAGTTCAGAGCAAAACACTGCCTGCATGGATCAATATTCTAAGTAGTAATTTTGCAAGCAGACAAAATGGTATGTTTCTGAAGGGTAAACTGATGAAATGTTAGTTAGCAGAGACAGAATAGAATCCCTTTTACTGTGAATTAGAGGATATGGGCCAATACACCTGTACTGCTTGAATAAAATATGGATCACTGGGAATAGATAAAAGCCTGAAGTATTTTAAACAATGTCTTGTCTTATTGTACAGCTAGACATGGAATTGAGGCCCTTAACTATTTTTGAATGTTAAAATTATTCATGTCTTGTCATACTTTTCTTCTCTGCAAAATGTTCTGTCTCAGCTGTAGTGCAGAGCATGCGCAGAGGCAGTGCAGACACCCTCCCAGGCACCCCAGCCCTGGGAGAGGATACGACCAGCTTACAGTGTAGGTGCACAAGTGATGGTGGTTGAGATCCAGTGGTGAGTGCAGCCCTTGGCTACACAGCCTCACCTTCTTAGTTTGTGATTTTCTTTGTGGAGCTCTCCAGACCAGTCTGTCTTGTTGCTGTGAGGGTAAATACCACTTGGGATAACTCAACAGCTTGGAAGGTAGCTGTAGTACTTCACAGCCAGTGAGTATTCACCCTAGTGCTGTGCTAAAAAGACCTGCTCCTCTCTGCAAGCTGTGCCCATTTCTTTTTGCTGGAGATGGAAGGAAGAGATGGGGAGATCATCACCTCCCCACTGTCAGGCAGCTGCTGGGACAGGAGTGGTCCGCAAGACTGACAGAGAATAGGCGATTCCCTTCTTCCTATGGGAAAATCCCCTGAGAACTGCACTACAAGAATAGTAATTCCATGTGCCGAGGAGGCTTACTGGTAATGCTGTCAGCCATGTGGTGTTAGGACTCTGCTATGGAGAAATACTTGACAACTGAGATGCAACAATTACAGAAGTAAGCATATGCCTCATGTGAATCTCCAATGGCTGTTTGTTGGATGTTTTGCATGATGGATGACAGGGCCATTTGCAGTTTCTGGTGAGTCACGGGACACCTTTAAGAAGGCATCTCCCCTGTGCTTGTTGTTCACATTGAGCTGGGGGAAGCAGCCAAGGTCTTCTCAATATGACTTTTCTTTGCCTCACCCATGTATGACGTGTATAGGATTTAGGGCAAACAAAGATACCTATTTTGAGGAAGCTGCATGGATGAACTGCTAGCCCTAAAATCAAACCAGTTATCTAGCCAGCTGGGAAAAAATGTRGTTCATGTTTGACCTAACTACATTTCAGAAAATATTTAAGTTAATTTTCCTCTATGGCTTGCAGTCACACTTGTCTGTGTGCTAGCTTTTAATAGAGTTGTGGCCTCTGTGCCGTGAGCTATCCTTAGCTTGAGTGCCGGTGTTTATAGGATTCCCTTGGGCAATCAGATACAGTCACAGGATAGAATRCTTACTATTTTACTTATCCAAAGGAGCTTGCAGAAAATCTTAACTTTTCTTTTGTTGTGGAAGTAAAATTAGAAAATATACCAGTGCTCAGACTATTTCTCAAAAAAAAAAAAAAAGAAGAGAAAAAAAAAAAAACAAACCACAAAAAGTGGCCTGACCTCTCATTAGAGTATATTCTGCAAGAACACTCTGTTCTTTTGCAGGGCACAGGTGTTGTTTTTCTTCTCCTATCACGCTTAGAGGCAAAACTCAGATGTGGAGGGGGTCTGAGAGCTGTTCTGAAACTGAGTCATAAATACAAATGAATAATAAGAACACAGTTAATCTTACTGAGAAACAAATATAAATATTGTACAAAGAGAGATCTGTGGCATTGGAGTGTATACATCAGGCTATCTAGTCATCATGTAGTTGTTTCATTTATTCTAACTTCTTTTCATCCTGTGAACAGCTGTCCCTTTATTTCTAAAAGCTATTTTAATGTGGCAAGGGTGTTTTTAGTTTAATCTGCTACAATACTCCTTTTGTCTCCTTGTCATACTTCCAGCTTTAAAATATTAATCCAAGCTAACAAAGAGAATTTTTGATGTATTCTAAAATCCTGAATGCAATGTATAATTTAAAAATAAGAACACTTTATTAGGTTATGTTCATATTCAGATCCAGACATGTTTGGCTTGAGTTAGGCTCCTACTTGGAGAYGTTTTTAAAGAAATAAATATTTATTAGGCATTAACAGTCTTCCTAAGCGCAGCTATTTACTACAGTGTGTTAAGTGCCCTTTCTATGCCTAGTCTATAGAGGTGTTGAATCTTTGCATTCCCATGCTAATCGTTTAAACTCTTAGTCCAGTCAGTAGAGSTTCATATTTTAAGTTGAAGATTTCACATTCAGTTCCAGTCATGATGAAAATCCATATACCCTTGGGTTGTGTTCTCCTCCCCACCTGGGGTCCACATGACTGAAACACTCTTCAGACCCAAATTCAGAAACTTCAGCACCAATAATGTTTGTATAAAGATGCCAATTGGAAAGGAAAGCACTGATTAGTGAATATTTTTTAGCTGAACTGAGAGTCACTGAGTCATACTAAGGCTGTTCATAATTCTGGATAATTGCTGGAAAAGTGTGGAATGATTTCCGAATCCTAAAATCTCAGATACTTTAGGATATCACAATTCTGGTAAGCAAGCGTTATGTACCTGTGTGGTTTCATAGGAAATGCTATACATAAGAAGTAATATGTATAGAAGCTATGCAGCTTATAAAAAGCAGTTGAAAATTAATCATTCAGACCATCTGGCACATTTGCTGAAATTGTGTCTAGCTGGAAAGTGATTTACTAGCCAAAAAAAATGGCTGCAACTTACTTCAAAAATTTAGAGTAATCAATGCCTGTTCAGATATACAAGCAACTTTTTCTATTATTTGTAAATTAATCTATTGGCATTTAGATAATAGCATTTCACAATGAAAGGATTTCAGAAACAATTTGTGATGCCATTTTCATATTTCCAACATGATTGCAATTAAAAACTATGAGGAAAGAAGTACTATGGAATTTTGTTGTGTTRCAAGTCTTGACTTCACTGGTCTGACATTTTTAGGGAGGAAAAGAAACAAAGAGGAAACTGTGTGCTGGGATTAGCTATTTGTAGCATTTACCATTGTAATTGTTCTGCAAATGGCTAATGTAGGGTAGGTCACATGAGACTTGTTACAGGGGATGGTTTCCAGTGGTAGAGCTGCATTATGTGATTAGTAGAGGAACTCTGCTGTTACAGGACTTGCAGGGTAATCCAAATCCTAGCCATGGGAGGAAGCCAGCCAGCATGGGTTTTTGTTGCCAGCACTGCTAGGAACTGGCTCTTCAGTTAAAGTAGTGCAGTGCAACGATGACTGGGGTTGCTGGCAAGCCTTCGTTAAGTTGTACCTGTGAACAAGCTCCTCTTCCCTCAGTTCTCTGAGGCATGTATCTTGTGTCTCCTGCTATGCACGTGGTCTATTAAGCCCGCTGCTCCTGGGCTAATATGGGACCAAAATACCTTGTCTAAAAGGCTAGACTGGAAAGCTAAGGAAAGAAATGTGACAATTTAAAACTCCATGGTGGAGATCAGATTTCTCACCTGAGATAATGTTAGACTCAGTAGCTGATAACTTTGTGAGATTAGCACTTTGCTGAAGTGTATTCAGTCTAGAAGTCAGGGACCATAACACAATCGGAAGATATATTTAGGATATAAATGGTTTTCTGCTTAAGTGCAAACACACCGTTGAAAGAGTTTTAATTCTGCTGTGGCCAAAGCGGTTCAAGGGAACATCGTGCCAGTTTTCAGTGTTTATACCAGAGYGTGTGCCAGACTGTCTCTGCCTCAAAGGTTGCTCTGACTTATTTGGCCTTTAAGCCAGAACAGTTTGTACCAGGCAAAGGTTTGATCTCTCTTGTTTTCCATTGCTGTAATATTCTTCAGGAAAAGCCTATCCGTTTGAGCTATTTAGGCCTTTCTTGCAGAATGATATCAGGAGCTGCAGGAACAGACAAACTCAATGCCCTTCTGGTCCCTGTAAATATATTGTGATAGAGGCCAGCTAATTGGATTAGGTTTTGAGTTTTTCTGGCCCTGATGGATATAGCTTAGAAGAATCCACTGCAATTCACGCAAAGTTAAAAATGCTTTTATGGCCATACTTGGTATCCCAACTTCTGTGAGGCTGATGAAATGCGAATCTTGACTTTGTTATTCATTACACACATGAGATACTACTTGGCTATTTTACCAAGGCCTCCTGCTAACTGGCTGCTGTCAGTTTGGGGAACTAACCAGCTCATCRCGAGCTGGGTGAGAACTAACTGAACTGAATTGTCAGTTTGCAGAGACTCTGTTACTGCTTTCTGCGTGATTTTTGGATACTTTCATAAGATGCTTGCCTTTGAACTCAAATGCTTTGAATAGGCTGGAGATAGCAGATGCGTTTAAGCCACTTCCCCCACAGAAAGTTACTGTGCAACTGTAGTGAACAGAAATGCAGAGTACTGGGGAAGGAGGAGAAGGGGGGTGAGAACTCGGTAAAGCATCATCTAAAGCAGGACTTTCCAGCTCATTGGAGCTCTATTTGCTGCATGCTCAAGAGAGTACTGGAACAACAGAAAGCTCTGCTTGAGTGTGTAGGAAAGAAAAAGACAGCTGTTGTGCTGTCTTCAACTAAATGAAACCTGATTGCTAGGTTGGTTGCCCTTCTCCAGTTATTAGAATGACCATCTGGGAAGTCAGTAACAATTAGTCATTGTTTGGCCAGATAGTGCCAGGAATCAGCTGCCTACATGGACTTGCAAATAAGCTGGAGCTTAGTGTAAAATAAAAGGGGAATTTATTTCCAGGGCAGAATGTGGATCTCTGAACATGAGGGAATAATTTTATCCTCTAAGATAAGAATATGTGAAGAACTGTAGCTTTTAAATATGAGCCCTGACCCTTCCTCCTATGATTTCTTTTTCCCTTTTCTTGTCAAAATAACCATTCTCATCCTATACCCTCTTGTAATGGCCAAAGGCCCTGACTTCTGCTGGACCCAAGTATGCCGCTGCTATATGGAAGAGAGGGGGCAGAACAGTGTTGTCTTGTACGCTTCATGCTTGATGCATTTCTCTTACACACCGCTACACATCAGAGCTTGGAAGTAGTAGCCAGAGAAGCTGGAAGAGCAACAATGAGAAAAAAATGACAGATCTATGGCTTACCTGGATCTATTGCTTTTACCTATTTCCCTGCTCTGCAAGGAAAGCCAATTGCATTTGCAAGAATACACTCATTTATGGATATGAGTGGTGTATTAGGATAAGATTCCCAAGGCYTCTTTCCCCTGCAAACTGTTTCAACTTCCTGCAGGAAGGAATTTTGGTCCTTTATCTGTCTGCACGTAGTATAACAATTATCTCCTAATAAACACACCAACCCTGCTTGTGAACTGCAAATTTGTGTACTGGCTACCAAACACCAGTGCATTCTACGCAGGTTCAGAATGTCAAAGGCTTTTGTTCTCATCTCTGATAAAACTGTTTGGTTTTCTAATGAGATAAATTAACAAATTTGAAAGCCTTCCTCATAGGAAAAAATTGCTGTGCAGCCACCTGCAGCACTGTGACCTGTGTTGTTTGCTCTAGATATTAAAGTCAGTTAAAAAAAAAAAAAAAAAGGGAAATGTGCTATATACATGGTCTATTATTTTTAATCCTTTTAATATTATTGATTTTTATTTTATTCCTTTTCATTTCTGTTTGGACTTAAAGTGGCTTTACATTGATTTTGCTTGTTATCTTGTTTCAAGTACCCTTTTTTAATGTTGATTTGTCATGTAATTTTGGTTGCTTACCTTTCAGTTGTGTATGTACACAAATCATATACGCGTGTGTTTATTTTCAGTTCTGTTACATTTCTTCCCCCCTTTCTTTTCTTTTATCAGTGTTCTATGTTGTTATGTCCTATCCATTTTATCTTCATTTTAATATCTCTCTCCTGTGCCCTGTAAATTATAAGCTTTGGTAATTTTGTTGTGAGTTGTTTGCTGGTTTGTTGGGGTTTTTTCCCATTTTTTCCCTTTTTTCTAATAGAAAAATGGTTTTTGTTGGAATAGAAGTTTTTCATTCTAGACTGTTGTCACAATTCACACTATACTGTAGTTACTAAGCACAATATTCTGTACCTATGTTACCTTAGTTTAAATACTCTAAATTATTCCGTTTTAAACTTAGAGGCCAGCATTAAAATTGGGGTTAAGTAAATGAGTAGTAAATTTCTTTAGATAACAATTTAAAAGGTACCACCTAGATAAATATATTACAAATTTCTCAATGTCTACATGAGCGTAGATTTTGTATGTTCACTGGTGAAGCTTTGAGAACCTCCGTGCAAGTACGAGCCCATTGTTGATGACCTAAAACTAGGAAAACTCGGTGATCAGGTGTACATTCAATGCTTTCAAAATTATTTGGCTTGTTCAAATAGAATCAAGTGTATGAGGGGAGAGTAGGAAATACAATTCAGATGTGAAGAATATAAGGAAAGTGAAGTGACTGAAGTGTTCATGGCAAAAAAGTATTTTTAATCTATAAAGCAGGTTTCAAGGTTAGTCAAGTGTACCAGTTCATTTATTCTAAAGCTTCTATTGCTTAGCTTTTAATAATCATTTTGTATTATGATAGATTATTGTTAATAAGAAATGTATTGGATAAAATGAATAGCTAATGGTATCGCTTTTTAAGTGCTGTTGAATGCATTCTTCAAAATGGAATTAAACAGTTTGAACCTTATATAACTTTTCTGAGCAGGCTGAGTGGTAACAAGGAAAAGAAAAGAAGAGTAGAAATTGAAATGTTTGTTGCCTCCCCCTAAAAATCAAGTATCTCACTATTATGGCCTTATTAATTAGAACCAGAAATGTAAGGCTGAGCCTTGTTCTCATCTATACAAACAGTAGAGGCTTGAGTGAAATACACAGATAGATGCTTTAGTACAAAAAGGATGCATGGACTGCAGACAGGCATCATTTCATTGTTGATAACTTATCACAGTTACTCTCAGTCTGCTACAAGTAGAAGTTTTGTACTGCCAAAATCAGCACACCGAAGGTTAGGAAAGAACATTCTTTGATACTGCAGTTCCATTGTCCCAAACGACTTCATTTTCCAGAAAAAGCAATTATGAAGAACTGTAAAAATAACAGATAAGATATCAAAATAGGTGATCCCTTCAAAAACAGTCTCAATGGCATCTCAGCTGTTCTGGCAAATTCATGAAACTCTTCATTTCATCTCCAGTTCAATTCATAAATAAGTCAACCTTTAATAACCCTTTTTTTCCCTCCCGTGGGAGAYGGAATACTCTTATAGTGCCTTAAAAACCTCAGATAACCTCCTGTCCTGCTGCAAATGAGACTACAGCAGATACCTGTCACAACCCCCTGTCCTCCTCCATGTCCCGTCAGTGCTGGTTCTGCATAGAAACTGGAGCAGCCCCTCAACACTGCATTGCCAGGAAGGAACTGGCCCAGGACCTCGGTTCCTGGCTGGCAGAAGCTCTGAGGCCTTTGAAGTGCAGACACAGCAAACAGGTTGGAGGATAGCAGGGAAAAAAGTGCTAGAAAATAGCCAGAAAGGGAAGGGCTCTCGCAGAGCAGCCACTCATTGGATTCCCCTTCCACATCCCCTCCCTGAATTTGCAGGGATAGACACCAGGTGGTGTCTTCTTTCCTTGCAACCTGGAAACAAATTAAAAATCCAAAGTTTTTGTGTGTCCTCCTAATCAGGAGTACACATGGTGTGCAAGGCATTGACATCTTTGTGTGTTCAGTTTTCTTGAAGGATGCATATTCTAGTCATAGCAAGCAGGATTTCAAATGAGGGTGATTTTCTGTGCAAGTGTGCTTTAATGAACCCCAGTGTACAGCAGCGGCTGGTTGCTGTGGGTGGTTGTCCCTGTTTCTCACCTTCTGCCTCCCTGATGGAGAAGTAAGTGGTGAACAGAAGGTGGCTCTGCGGGATCTGGCTGTACAGAGAGGCGGTGAAACGTCTGAGCAGTGAAGAACGTGGCCCTTCAAGCCTTGGTATCAGGATATTGTCTCAGCAGTTCACAACTTGATGCAACATACTATGCTGCTGTCCCAATACAATACCTAATTTTTCTTGGCAAAATTAAATGATTCATTGAGGGAGTGGGACTCTTGTGAATTTTTTTTTTTTTTTTTTTTTTTTTTTTTTTTTTGTTTTTTTTTTTTTTTTTTTCTTTTTTTTTTTTTTTTTTTTTTTTTTTTTTTTTTTTTTTTTTTTTTGTGTCTGTTACAGTGCTATTTTTAAAGGGAGTTATAGCTATCTAAAAGCCTTACTTAAATCCCTGGCAATCCTCTGTGTTATAAAGTGAGATAATTCCTTCAAAACTAAACCCCAGCAGCAAAGGATAAAGAAGTGAAAGGTGTTACATGATGTTCATACACGTGTGCTGTGTCATTGCAAGTATCTACAAAGGGCTCCTTTATCTTTTCTCTTGCTCAGCAATCCCGTTGGGCTGCAGAATAACAGCAATCAAGTCACCTGTCTGGTGCAGATTCCCTGTTTGTTGGCTTGCTTTTTTCTGAAATTCTTTTAGTGTACAAAACCCTCTGTGGTACTTGACGTGATCAGAAGTCTGTTTTAGGAGTGTGTCTTTTAGAGTAAATAATCTCACTGAAGCATCGAAGGAAGCTGTTGCCATTTTCCCTTTTTCTAGCTGCATGTTGGCCACATCTGCTCCTCCTGGATGAGCACAGAAATCACGTAATGAAGAAGTGCAGTGGGAGGCAGAGCACTACCTCTCGGTGGCACAGCAAAATAGGAGGCTGCTTTTCATGTTCAGATTCAGCTCTTGCTATTAATGTGCTCACAGGCCAAGATATATAAATTGCACAGAGCAAACTGCTGGGAACAGATTTTTTTAAACAACCTTTCTAATATTTAGTCATGCTGAAATGACTAAGTTCTAAAAAGCATTGAACTTATGGTCTTTTGACTAGGTTAAAAAAAATCTGGAAAAATGACCAGCTTGCTCTCCTGACCACTAATTCAGCTGCCAGAACAGAAAATAGTAGGTGTTAAACAATTTGAAAGCCTAGCCCAGACGTCTGAAGAGTAATTTAATAGTCTGTCGAGGTGGTTCTTAGTTGTCAAAGGAGTAGATTTTTCCTGGGCAACTCAGATGTCTCTGTGAATCAAATTTCAATGATGTCAGAAGAAGGAGCTCTCCAACGCAATGTTCCTGTAAGAACAATACAAAAAGATGCCATTTTTGGCACAAAATTGCATGGAAAACGATATATTTTTTTTTTAGTCCCTATTATTTCTGGCTCCTATTTGCCAGAGTATTCCTGATGTTTCTTTCTTTGTTCTTCTCTCTCATTAGTGATGCTCCTGGGCAAAGAAAATAAGGTGTACACCTACAATCATACCGTGAAATAGACATTAACCTTGTTTATCTGTGAACCTTTTCCCCTTAAATTTAATTCAGGGGATCCAGAGAAGCAGCTTTTGTAAAAACAGGCTGCATGAACATTTTCTATGAGCGAAGATGCAATGCCATACTGTGGTTTAGCCTGACCTTCTTGGCTTGAGACCGCTGTTCTCCATAAATGTTTCTTTTTGCCATCCATCTTCAAAGAGCCAAGGGGAAACCTTGTCTTGTTTGAAGTCAGTGGCAAAACCCCCATTGACTCGAATAACATCAAGATTTCACCCTAGGAACATTTCAACCCTTAGAGAGAGTTTGAAGCAGGTATAGACGTAGAGATGCAGCTTCCTGAAATACAGAACAAGAAGCCATCCAGCCATCAGACTGAGCTGGAAATATCCTTACAGCTTCTTCTTAAGTTTATCTAAAAATTATACCATGCCTGCTGTAAGGTTCAATTCTTTCGCATCTGTTAAATTGCTTTGCATGAAAGTGTAGTTCTCAGGTACCATGGCAACCATGTTTTCTAATCTGATTTTAAATTTTCACGGTGCAATGCATAAAATATTGGTACATTTTCTAGTTTTTGATTTATAGGTGGGAGTAAAGTTAGGGATAGCAATTTAAAAGGCATATGATTCTGTAGAATTAAATGCTTTCTTTTTTAGGTGATATATGGAAAATGGTTTCTTATCTTATTTTCTTATTAAAAGTAAGTATTGATTGGCTAATTACAAATGTGTAGATTATGGCTGGCATTTGAGGTGCTAATAGCAAGTAGTATTTCTAGACACTATGTAGGACATTTCCCACTGAATTCAGATAGATTATAGAAAATACAATTGTTTCTTGTATTTCCACATATAGAGTACATATCTGTAAATATCTGGCAAATTCTTCCTCTTACTGAATACATTTAGTGTCTCAGCAGTGTGGAGGTAACTTTATTGTTTTAAGAATGACTCTGAAAGACCTGCTAAAATGCATAAAAATTGCTCTTTTGCGAAGAAAGCTAAAGATAACACTTAGATTTTAACCTTGTATTGTATCATATTCTTAATATAATCTCTAAGTCATTATGTTTCCAGAAATGTTCTATGAAGAAAATCCCATTGTGCTTAAATGATTGTACATGTGAAATGTGTCGTGGTCAGTATGAAGCCTCTATTATCAATTGAATTCAGTTGGCACAGAGCACATTCTGCAATTCAGATGTGCAAGAATGTCCCTGAAAGATGTCAAGCGCAATTCATCTCAATATTTGACCTGATGCCCATTACACCTACCTGCAATGGAATCACAGTCTGTGCTAATAGACAAACTTTGAATTTTGCTTCAGTTGAGTTTTATAATTGGAGAAAATGTGGGTTTAGGTGGAGAGAGGACACAAAGGAACTCTTTGCATGAGGAGAAATAAAAGAACAGAAATATTTGGGTAGTGTCATAATACATCAATTAACTTTTTAACTAGGTATGCGTGACTTGCTATTTTGACCGAATAGCCCTCCTGTGAACCTTATTCTTGTCTCTGCATTATGCCTGCTACCTTTATAAAAGTACAGTCAGTATCACAAAGAGATAAGAGGAAAGTAAGCTTCCTGTTTCAAAAATCAGTGAGCAAGAAGCCTAGTATAGCAAGAGAAATCAGAGCAAACTACCTTGTGGAAATTCCAGATAGAGTTTGTGTACGAGGTATGTAGGAACTCCATTAATAGGGCAATGATTTGAGGTGATATTTGATCTCAGTCTTATCTGGAGAAACAACTTTTGATCAATTTAAGAAAGTAGGGGTGCATGTGTGTGTTGTCAATGATTGCTTGTGTTTCTACTGATTAGATTTTCATTGGCTTCATGTGTACAAAGGCAGTTGGCAGATGACAGATATGTGTGAGTTTTGCACTAGAATGTGTAGATGACATGGAGAAGTAATAAAATCCCTAGCAGTCTCTAGTGTATATATCGTTATTGTATGGTTTATAAATATTTTAGCCATATCCTTTTCTCTTTTTTCTTTTTTTTTTTTTTTGCTTTTTGAAGGTAGTGAATTCTCGTTCTTAAAAGTGCATTTGTTTAAGCTATAATGTTGATAAATGTAATTTGTTTCAGGTTTTTTATCTGACATGTTGTATTGTGCAAAGTCACTTTGGATTGTGTCGCTCTTGGTGAATTATATCATAGAATAAAGCAAGACTGATGCAACCTGACATCACATGCCACAATGTGATTTTTCAGCTAAAATTCTGAGCTAATTTGTTTTTTTTCAAAGCTGTAAATTCCTAAAACTCAGGCTTTCTGTGAAGAAGGAAGCAGCTTTGAATGAATTGCATTCATTAAAAGTCAGTATTACTAACGGAGAAAACAAAGCTGTTTTTTCTACTAGTTTTCTTAGTCTGAAACTTCTTTTTGAGAAACTCAACTTCATCTTAGTTACACATCTGCAGACCAAGAGTAAATACACTGAAGCTGATGGCTTATAAACTGTTAAAGCAGAGCAACAGATATTAAGTGCAAGTCCTCAGAAGGAAGCAGTAAAATCCACATTTTGCAACTAAGAATTACTGCAATTCAATTTTGCAGAAATCTTAAAGCGTTTACTTAAAGTAAATGGAAGCTTAAGTTGTTCACAGAATACTGAGAAAGTAGGTGCATACTAATTTTCTTTGTACTTTAAAATAGGTCTTAACATGAATATCAGAAAGAGTGGATGGCTATATTTCTCGACTCTTAAATACTGTAGCAAAATGAAATTACTTGTCAAATTCAATTTTCTCCTCTATTCTAAAAAATTATCACGAATATTATGGAAAATCTTAGTTCAGAGAACAATTACAATAATAGAATCCTTGTACTTATCACAGAGTTTTTTATTTACAACTGTTGCATCAACTTAGTACATACGTGTTTGTCCAGAAATGAGAAGATACACCAACAGAAAATCCTGGAATAGTATATGGTGGGATTTCTGGGGTAAAAAAATGAGACCTTTTTTATTATCTAAAGAACTCGGTCACAAGTAGGTCATTGTAGGGTAATTCGATTAAAGTAACAAGAAATAAGGAAAGCTCTGTACCAATTTTTATTAAGTTGTATTTTTGGTTAGTGTTTGAAAAGGACGTATGGCTTTGGCTTTCTATTTTGTTCTTTTTCATACTGATATAACTGGGAAAAGTTGCCTTTGAAATCATGGCATATCAGATGATTGAATAAATAAATTCAAGAAAATATTTATTTTGCAATTTTTTTTCCCATTATCTAATTTGTGTTGTATATATAAACAAATATGTTTCCTCTTAGTCATGGCAGCTTTCCTCCAGAGCTCAGTATATTAATCTATGTGATCTGCAGTGCTTAGTTTTTGCCTAATCTTTTTGTGTGTGAGAGAGAAACTTCTATAAAACTTTGAAACCTGAAAAAATAACAAAGCATTGCCAAGTAATGGGGGGCAAGTAATCTTAATACCAGTCAAATGTGAGCATTGTGATTATTTTGAGTGTTGGCATATATAAACAGCAACAACAATCTTCACTGTTCCCCCTTCTGCTGAGGAAGGATTAAACTCCATAGTAGGATGTGCTTTAAAAGCTACTTTCATGCATTTTAATCAAACAAAATAGGTTATCCCATTAGAAATGGGCTGACACAAGCTTGCAAGGACAAATGTATCGTGTCTTCTATGTGTTCTCTTGGCACTGACTGCTGGAGCTGCCGTGAGCAAATGGATTGAGAGAAGCAAGGAAAAGCAAAAGAGTGCAAAGATGACTTGTTTCACAGTTTACGCACTTGTTCTAGGATTGCTCTTTTTAATTTCAGATTATTCCAAAATAGGCATTACTATACATCAAATGTGTTTGGTTTAATGATTACAAAAGCATAGGAAGCTTACAATAACTGCCATCTAAAATTCTCATGATGGTATGAATTTAGAGGCTCATAGAGTAGATGTAACTTTTCCTTTAAAAACAACAACAACAACAACAACAACAACAAAATCACCACCTTTGTCTATATTCAGACACTCATATATGTGAAATCATCACATTTGATACTGCTACACATTTACTTTAGATTTAATTATCAAAAATGTTGATATTGGCCTACAAAAAATAATGGTATGTATAAGAAATCTAATAACAAAGAGTTAAATTGTGGTATAAGAATCTGGGTGTAAGGGCTTTCTTAGGGAAAGTCCTTGATTTCAGTGACTTATAGTGGTCATTGTAGTATAAGTCTGTACTTACAGGTCATTATAGAGACAATGCATTTTCCATTAATGTATTCATATTTAAAATACAATATTTTTGCAGCCATAATAAATATTATGGTTTTACATATATAAAAGACTCTGTGGGTGAAGCCTTTAAAAGGGCAGATCTTTCTTTTTGTGTGGTAGAGGATCCTTTTTCTTATATATTTCTCTGCCTCTCATCCATTGGCACTTTCTGCTGTAATCATGTGTTTTTCCTGTATGTGTAATTTTGATTATTCTCCATACTTCGTGTTCTTCTGAAGTCAGATTGAAAGACTATGCTCAATCTTAAAACACAGTTTATGCAGCAACCATCTCTGTTACTAATACCTTATGATACTCCACAAGTGTGAGTACATTGAATTTTTCCATTCAAGTTACTTGAATGTTAACAGTTTTACTCTCCTGTAGAAGATGTCATAATGCCATATCTGGTATTAACAACTGAAGGCATAACTTGCTTTATGGCTTACCTAGAAAGAATCTGCTTGCAGCCCAATCTAGGGATTATTAGCTCAGGCTATATCAGCCTTCATTTTTTTGCTTCAACAGCTCCCCAGTTCAATCTCTGGTATGTCAGCAAATATGACAGCTGTCACAAATATGCTAGGTTTAAGATAAGATACCTATTTTCAGATCTGCTACCAGTCAGGTGGTGGAATTTGAAGTAGTTCAGATTTCTAGTAAAGCAGATAATGTGTTTGAAACTATTTTGCATTTTCCCCAAAACTGCAGATTTTCTGCAAAGATTTTCTTGCCTCAGCTTGAAAAATCCCCTGAATTCAGCTTATTAAGAATGTGACCACTTGAGTCCCTCTTTATAAGCAAAGCTTTTTCTTTGCCCTGCATTTCCACTCTGAAGATCTATCACTAAAATTGCTGCTTCAAATATACGCTCTGGGAAATCAATAACAAATCAAGCAGCTATTCAGTGAGATTTGTTGATGTAACCAGGTGAGGCTGCCAAAATCTCCAAGAATAAGTTGTTGATTATCAGGATGGCAACAGAGATCTAGCTGTGGTGGTATTCAGGCTGATTTGATACATTCACCTGCATCATTTGGTAATATGAGTGCTACCTCAATAGTTCCCTGGGATACTACATGGCTGTATCTACTCATGTTTAATGAGATTCAGGTCAAGCATGTGAAGTACCATGTGAGAATATTTTCATCTCGTGCTTTACATAGTTTTAACTATATTTGTAGAATTGTTTTGTGCTCGGATTGGGTGATATGGATCAGATTAAATAAGATCTGCTTCCTTTCTACTGGATCATCTCCACGGCTTTTGGTGGCCTGCAGTGAAATGAGTTGCTAGAAGTTGGGGAAGTAATAAGTGCATGCACCAGAAAATCACAGTGGCATAATTCAGAATATTTGCCCGCTGAGTTGATATCCTCAGCAGAGAAACCAAGAACCAAATTGACAGAAAAAAAGATGTTTTCAGTAGTCAACTCAGAGCAATGAAGTAATCTGCCAGTCTGTGGCAGAGGTCTCTAAGGCCAACAGAGAACTGCATCAGCAGTTTGGTGGAAGAAAGCTTGGCATGGCAGAGCTATGCCTATTCTGTGTGACTGGTGAATTTTGTAGGTAGTATTATTTTCATTAGTGTTGTAGTTCATTTAACAGAGGTTTACTGTTCTTTTAACTTTATAGCTGTCAGTTGTCAGTGTAAATCTGCATATTTTCTTATAAATATGAGGAAATATATGAATTTACCTTATTAAGATTTCAGTCTACTGTATCTTAATGTACTTGTTCAGATAAAAGACAAAACCAAGAATGAACACTTTCCTGTAATGAGTCAATCTATACATTAAGTATTGAAAAATATCTGAGATATAGTTAGTATGTATTTTCCAAAATTTGTTCAGTTCAGAACTTTGAAATAATATCAGTCCTGATAAATGGAATATGATAACACATCTTGCATTTAGCTACTATGTCTCTTGGTCTTTGGCTGTGAAAATAGCCAATACTCCATGGAGAACGCATGCTTTGAACTGCGGTATCTGCTGTGATCCTTCCATTCACAACTCGCCTCAGAAATGCAACACCCCTGAGATTATAAAACTTTTAACTGGGGCACCGTCTTGGTACATGACTATCAGCTTTGTATGAGTGAAGTCTGTCTGACAGCATCGCCTGATTCAGCCTAATCAAGTGTCAGACCTCTTCAGGCATGAAAAGAGATGCATTTAGAATCTTATGAACATAAATGATACCTTTTTTTCTACAATGTTCACTCACACCAAATAGAAGATCTTATGAGACCTTTTATGCTTTAAAATGTTTGACATCGCAGACAGAAAATATGAAGTTTGTGGATGAAGAGCAGCACCTGCATACAATAGTTTGGGTTCACTTCCTGCAATAGTATTTCTTTGCTGTCTCTAGCAAATCACTTAGTCTTTCTGCACCTCCATATTTTTAATACGCATAGTGCGTATTAAAAAGAAGTAAACTTTCCAATATCCTTAAGTTTCATGTATCTCCATGAATTTCTGATTAAATAAGAAATGCTATGAGAAATGTATGGAATAAAAGGATTACTTTAATTTGTGGCTGCCTAAATACTTGATTCAGTTGTATTTCCTGGTATCTTGGTGCATGAGAACTTCCAATTTGTTACTGATCACTGAAAGACATTTCTTCTTTTCCTGATCTCTGTGGTACCAGCACCTGAACGAAGAGCACACTCTTCTACCCTGTGGGTATCTCAAAAAAAAAAAAAAACAAAAAACCAACATGTCGAGGAGCAGGAGCATGAGTTTAGGTGTCTCAGCACTCTGCTTTACAAGTTTTCAGTACTCACAGATGAAGAATGCCTGGTAATTAGTAAGTCTTTTTGAAAATGCTCTTAACTCTGCATAAAATGCAAATGAAGTACATGCAACATTCTTAAAAGACAATACAACTAAAGACACAGGTGAGGAAAGGATGAGAAAACCATACTTAATCTGCTAATACCCAGATTAAATCTGAAAGGTGTCTCTCCCTGTATCCAGCTGCTGACATACACCCCACTAGAGATTCTGTCCTCCTGCATCCCTGTATGCGTTGGGTTGCATTCATCAAAGCAAAGCCTTTCAGAACAGAGCTTTTTCACTGTCTCTTTTTGGAACACTATCGAGGGTCCAGTCAGAGTTAATGCCCCCTCCCTCCAACGTGTTCAGGAGATAACTTGCCACTCCCCTACATAAGAGAAACATTTTCTCATTTATTTGGGGGGCACATGACATTTTGTTAGATCAAAGTGTTATTTCATGTATTTGACTGGTTAAGCAGTACCTTCTTGCTTCAACAGGAGGGAAGTTTCCCCTCTGCTTCCCTTGGTGATTCAGTGAGCATGTTTCAGCATTAAGTATCTTCATCCATGGAATTTTACATTTTAGACCTGTCTGTGTATGAGCAGAATGGTGATTGTTCATTTTAGGGTTACATTGGGCTGGGGTGAATATATTCCTCCTAAGGACTAATAATAATATGCATCAGATGGCTCTTAAAAAAACTGGAAACAATCATCATTCCTTACTAAACTTATGTGCAGTAAAATAATGCTGTCTCTCAGCCTTTGTGTTCTTGGTGTGTTCTGCCAAGGTTAAACAGTTTGTTAAAAAGGAAAAGAAGCTCCAAAATAGACTTGGAATATCAAACCAGTAGAAAAGAGATGTGCATCCCTTTTTTGTTGCTCTGAGTCAGGACAGATTGAGTGTTCAATAGTAGCCTTTATTCTCTTCTAAAAGGTGTTCAGGAGCTATGGAAACTATTTCTCATAATCTTGTCTTTTGTTTCCCTTTACTTGTTTTTATTGGCAGGCTTCTAATTTCTTAATTGGAAAACTGTCAACATTTGTTAATGTAGTATTTGAAACAAACACGTATAAATAATCTTAATAAGTTTGGATAAATGGGCTTAGTAATTATTATTTTTTCTTTGGAAGTTTAATTAGAAAGGGGTTTACAGAAGAGTTTATACTGACTATCTGCCTGTGATAGTAAAAGTCTGAATAAGGGTTGTGTTCTTTCCTTGGTAATTTTGAATATTTATGACAACTCTCTGGTGTCCTCATGAGAGATTTCTTTCCCTGTTCCCACTGTTTTGAGGAAGGTTGCTACTCTGTCCTGAGGACTGCTGGAAGTTACACTCTTTCCTATGCCCCCTTGAATCAAAGCTGTAAAGTGTGTTCCTTTGGACTATCTAAATGAGTGAGTCTTGTTGGGTGGCAGCCTAGAGAGTTTCGATGGGATATCTAGTTTTGCCAGTTATCAGGGTATTCATGTTAGCATGATAGATTGCTGATAATTCTGTGTGGGCATCCAGAACTGACTGCAAGAACATTTTTGACTAAAAACCAAAATGCAACCTAAATCATCACGGATCTGTCTTTATCTCCTGTGCATATGTAGGTCTCAGATGCTTCTTGATCTGCTGATACATGAATGTGCTTTTTTACATTTCTTTCTTCAGAGAGACACATACTCTTCTTTTTCTATCTTCCTGCTGCTGTGCAATTGGTTTAATTTTTCTACAGGCTTAATGTCACATTTTGTCCTTTTTATTGCATTTCATTAGACTCTTACCCTTGCTCAGTGACTTCAGGAGAGTTAGCAAAAGTTTTCTGTCTTTTATAAATGATAGAACTTAGATGTCATTGCCTCAGCCTCCTTGGACTCTGGATAACATTTGTACTTCCTGGTAAATATATTTTTTTCAATTGTAGAAGCCAATATTTTCCATACTTAAAGTTTATTAATCCAAAATAAGGGAGCAGACTGGAAAATGAAAATAGAAATACGAAACCTACCCATAGAAGCCCTACAGAGAATTTACTTATTGTCCTGGTTTTGGCTGGGATAAAGTTGATTTTCTTCCTAGTAGCTGGTATAGTGCTGTGTTTTGGATTTAGCATGAGAATAATGTGATAACACACTGATGTTACAGTTGTTGCTAAGCAGTGTTTATACTTAGTCAAGGACTTTTCAGCTTCCCATGCTCTGCAAGAGAGGAGGTGCACAAGAACCTGGGAGGGAGCATAGTCAGGACAGCTGACCCAAACTGGCCAAAGGGATGTTCCATACCACATGACATCATGCTCAGTATATAAGCTGGGGGGAGTTGGCCAAGGAGCAGCGATCACTGCTCAGGGACTGGCTGGGCATCAGTCGGTGGGTGGTGGGTGGTRAGCAGTTGCATCACTTTTCCTGGGTTTTGTTCCTCTCTCTCTCTCTTGTTGTTTTCCTTTTCGTTACTACTACTACTACTATTATTATTATTATATTTTATTTCAATTATTAAACTGTTCCTATCTCAACCCACGAGTTTTCTTACTTTTGCCCTTCCGATTCTCTCCCCCATCCCACTGGCAGGGGGAGTGAGTGATGGTTGGTTGCCAACTGGGGTTAAACCACGACACCTATCCACATTGTGCCTTAGTTTTTCATTTATATGTAGTCTGACTGTTCCACAGAAAGAGTCTGATTATTTACTGGTGAAGTTCCCTGAACTTTTGAGATGAAGGACTTGATGTAAATCCAAAATGTGCAAGCTGCAGAAGGTGGAGTTGTAAATGGCAGATTAAAACCAAAGACAAGTCAGCTGCAATTGAACTAAATTACAATAAGAGAGAAGTCTATATGCTTTTTCTAGAATGGAGAATGCCTACATTTCTGAACCTGCCTTCTTAACCTAATTTTCTTTCTTCCTAGAAATAAAGTAGTAAAACCAGTGCCAAAATATTGCTTTTAACATACCTGCACACCAAACTTCTATTATTTCTACTTTAGAATAAGCCATCTCTAGCCTTTTGGAATTGCACCTCGCTGTCAATAGTAACAGATATTTAAGGAACATGTTTCTGTCCTGGCTGAGATACAGCTTCAGTGAATTTCCCTACCCTTGGAATTGAGGATATGGATTTAGCACTTGCATAGCTAGCAACCTGGCATATAGTCATAAATCAGGTCATTTTCCATTCAAATGTTAATATTTGCACCAGCAATTCATATGCAGATGGAGGTATAAATTGTACCCCAAAAATAAAGCCTAGCATTTGAAAATGTGCATTTTAAATGCAAGCAATTATTCTTTACCATATCCTATCTATCACTGGTCATATACAGGGAAAAGGAGGAAAAAAAGGGGAAGGGCACTGCAAATTTTTTAGATCAATTCTGAATACCGCAGCAAACAGGTTTAGGTGAACAAGGTAAAAACCTATAATTCTGCAGAGTATTAATATGGTTAGATGCTGTTCGTGCTCAAATTCTGGATGAATTTTAGAGCATTTTCTTACAAAATAATCTTTTTCTGGCTTTTAGAATTGTCTATTCTGGACTATACAATTAGTCCATCTTCTTGGCTTCTTTGTTCAGCTTTTGGGAACATATCCAGCACAGATTTAGGCATCTGTGTGATTTTATACAGTGAATATTTCCATTGAAGCCAAAGGGAAATACTAGCATTTTATAAAATAAGGCACATGCATAAACCTCTGCAAGTTTGTGGTCTTGATCCCTGAGATGATTTCCWGCTTCAGCTGGATCATTGATCTCAGTCTGGTGTATTTGTCTTCTATATTTCCCAAATTATTTGCTGTGAATATATTAGGTTTGTTATTTGTGTTACAAACAACTCTGCTGGCTGTTCTCTATCAGTGCATTTGTAATATATAGTAGTTATTCCAGGGCTCCTTGTAAACATCAGGAATCATGTGCTATCACATCAGAAAGATGACAGATTGTCAGGGGTTTTGCATTGTCATCTTAACCCTGCCACAGATAATTGCTATTGAATTGCACTGAGTTCCACAACTGAATCTCTGCAGCTATATTGTACCTACGGAGAGCTTCAGCGTCTGGGTTTGAGATCGGATGGACACTAGTACAGAGTGTTAATAATCTTACGCATGGTCACACAAACACATACATACTTACATCTGTGTGCACACAGGCTTCTTTAGTTTGTGTAAAGCTTCACAGAAGCATGTTGTGTTAAATAACTTGATAAAGAAAGCATGGTTGCTTGTTTAGGTTTATGCTGCAGTGACTGCATTTAACKGTTGTTTTGTTGGGAGAAAGATTTTGCCTCCTTCTGGGAAACTACCTATATTTAAAACACAGAGATTTGAAGATACCAGTAACACCTTTCAAACAAGTGTGCCCTCAAGATACTGTGAGAGAGCAGTAGCGTTATAGTTACAGCTGACAAATACGTAAAGGCGGTTTGAATTCTCTGGGACCATTGTATTTCCATGAATAACAGTTTAAGCCTGTGTTTCTCATCCATTTAAAGTCAGAGGACCAGCTACACCTTTTAAAGTATATTGCAAAAAAAATCAGAGCTGCAGATGATGTTGGCACTGTACTTTCTATTCATAGGCTAAAATTCAAATGTCCATTTATTGCTTGAATTGTCTTTCATTATGTTTCTTTTCTTGCTTGTGGGATTTATAAAGAAAAAAAAAAGGCTTTGCAGATCAGTTTGAATTTCTTACAGGATGTCATTGGACTCCAAACAAGGAACGCTGGCTTGCCTTGSTTTTTCTCTGTGGTTTTACAGTTCTGAAGAAAATCATTAGTTGCTGGTTTTTGCCTAAAATACAGACTGAAGCCATAGAAGCCAGGCAAGGGATTTGTTTCCACCTGTTCTAGGATGAACAGTAATGTGTTTTCAGTCTGAGCTGCATTAGGAACCAGATTCTGTGATGCACCAAGTGCCCTCAAATTCTATTGACACCAAAGAGAGTTTAGATCTCTCAGCACCTTCCTGTATCCAACCCTAGATTTTTAAGACTCTTTGCAGACCCCAGTATATCCCTCTGTTTGATGACTGCTCCTAATAACTTACAGTATCTGCTACAAGTTTTTAGTAAGTGAGTGAAAGCACCGGAGACAGAAAAAGGATGCTTAAAATCCACCTGTCTTACAGGAAGYGTATCCTTTCAGGTGTGAGATAAATGGCAGTTGCAGTGAAACCTTCACAAAAGCTGCAGCTTAATGAGAATCCATCAGGCAGAGCTGCTTACTAACGCACAGCTGAAGCCTTTCAAGGAGAAAGGTGGGAATAGACTGAGTAACAACCATGGTATCAGCCTGTGTCTGGTAGAAGATAAAAACAGAAAGCCTGAGCACAAGCTTTCTTAGACTCCACAAGTAAGAAGGCCAACATGCTGGCAGGAAAAATACAACTTGTTATACTGGTTTTGTTCACAAAACCCATTCAGTTAATATAACACTGCAAAGAACTTGCAGCAGCAAGAAAAACAACCACAGAACACTTTGAGAGTTGTTGTTTTGCTGAGGCAAAGGCGTTAAGGTTGGATCCTGGTCTTGCTAGAAAAAACAGGCCAATGTGGCATAATCTGCTTGATATTATTCATGTACTTCAAAAGAATTAAATACTGTTTTCTTGACAGGAAAAAAAGTAACAGCAAAAAAAGACATTTTTATCTAGTAACAATAGCAAAAGAGTAAGGATGCAAGTTGATAGACAAATTTCTGCTTTGAATCAATCTTTGTGAAAATGTGTTCGACATTGATATGAGAAAACCTCCTCAATGAAAGCTTTTACTGCACGGTTCTTCCATCTACTAAGTTATAATCATGATGTGCATAATATTGGAAGGTTATAATTGAAAATGTTTTTGGACCATCACTGGTGGCAAAATTTGTTTGAGAGCTATCAGATTAATCTAATAATGCCTATAAGGAAAGCATGAAACTACATTAAAGACAATGCTGTGATTACCTCCCTTCTCTTTCTTTCCCTACAAAAAAGATAAATATAAACATTTTCTGAGTTTCTTTCATGGTAGATTAGGAAATAAACCATCATGCATGCTAAACATTTAAGAATGGGACTAAATTAAATTTCTGAAACAGAGGAGGCAAAATACTGTACGGCCAATAGCAGATATTTAAAAAATCTAATTTCTTTAAACAAGATAAATGCATAAACAAGTATGCTGCTTAAGGTTATTAAGCATCTTACTACATTTCCCTTCTGGTATTCTTGGGCTATGATTTTTGAGAATCAGTAGCAATTTGGGCTGTGCCCACTGCTTGTTTTTCAAGCTGAGACATCTCAAGAAACTGATTTTTTCTAAAAAAAAGATTGGACCTTGTGTGATGACTATGGGTTTGTCCTCAGCTACTTTTCTCTTCTACTTTATCTTTCTATAGGACCCATTCAAAACATATTCTTATGTCAGACAGCAGATCTCTTAAGAAGTTTATTGCCTGATCATGCCTGCGAAAACCCTTTCATGTACCCTTCCTCCCCATCCTCCTCCCTCTTCCAATTTTTACTGTTTTTTCTGTCTCACATTCTCTAAAAAAACTCAAGCGCTTCTGAAATGTCCTGAACCAGGCCTTCAGAGCTGTACATTATTTTGGAATTTACAGGCTCAAAATAACAGACTGAAAGACAAAGCCTTCCTATGCATATGAAATTCAGTGCAAGACTTCTTGCCTTTCTTATGTATAGTTTGAAAACTGGTCAAAGATGGTATTCAGCATAGATATTTCCTCACAGACTTAAAAAATGGCCAGTTAGTTTCCCTTTGTTTTATTCTGGTTCCTTTTAATGCCCTGAAATATCAGCTGTGAGCTATCTAATTTGCTGTAATCTTCTCCAGGCTCAGGTAGCCTAACTGTACCTCTGCATTACCAAAGGTAGTAAATTTGAAAGTCCCTGATTAGCTGGGGTTTAATTTTTTTTTTAAATGAAAAATTAGCGATTTCTATCTTTTGTGAGAACAGAGGACCTCAATAAAGCACTATCCTTGAAGCATATCTGCCTTTCAACATTTTAAAACGCCTGCAGAAGCTCCATAGAAGTTTGAGTTGAGTTCTCAGACCACATCCTTTGGTCAGCAGGAGCTCTTAAACAGTTTTTTGCTAAGATATATATCTAGCTATCTGGGACTGTTTGAAGGTACTAGACAGGGCAAAATGGCACTCCAACTGGTCAGATTAAGGAAGGATTTTATCTTATATTATAACATGTTTAATGCATGTCTGTGATTCCTGGTAGGCAATCACCTGAATCTTATCGAGATGTCAGCCATTTGGGGGTCCAGTTGTCCTTTTATAATTCTCCTGGCTGCTCTTCTATTGCTGAAAATTAATACAGCACAAAAGGCAACTGTAGGTATTGTTCAGTGGGTATCAACAACCTTTCCTAGCTAATCCTTCCTCTGAGCTGAGCCATAAAAATTCAATCTCCGCTTTAACCTTTTCCTTTGCAAGAATACAATAGGCTAAATCGTATTATTTTGTCCCTGTGCAGTGTAGTGCTGTACCTTTTGTCAAAGGGCATCCACAAAAATGTTCCTCTTTAGCTTGTAATAAATCCTTTGTCCCCAGGATGCATGTATTTGCAGACAAGGCAGCAGAAGAGGAAAGACTTTAGAATATCTATCCTACCCCTTCCATTCACCTTTAAACAGAAATTTTCCCCAATATTAAGATGCAGCCCTTGAGACAAAATCTATAAATGTGCTTGGAGGGAGGTATTTGTACATGTTTTTGAAAAGTATGCAGTAAGAAACTGAATGGTGTTGACCTAAAACTGCTCCCTCTAAGACTAGGATTTTTATTGTTGAATTCAGTGGGTATTGAGTTAAACTGAAACCAAATCTTTTGAAAGTCTGGCTTAGAATTTCATTTCATGAGGTGGATTTAGCTGGACTATTGACTTCAGAGAGCTGTGTCATGGATGCTTTGTCCCTCCAGAATACACGCTTCAAATGACTTACATTCCAAAGACAAGCAAAAAATATTTATTAAAAGCCCTGATGTACTTATCTGTAAAAATTAGTGTTTTTCCCCTTATGCAGCTATCATTCCGACAGAGCTAGATGAGACAGCTAAAAGCTGCCCAGAGTGCCAGGGCCATTCACATGCAAGATTGTACGCTCTGGAATACCACAGGGCTTGTCCCACACACAACTCAGAGCACACTTCAACAGACAAGGGATGCATCAGTGTGGCCAGTTTTGCCTGGAGGCTGTTCAGAGTCCATTTTACTCAGCAGTGTAGATAGTCCAAGAAAATGTGCCTCTTGTATTCTCTTTCAGTTCTGATTGATGGTAGGAAGATATGAGGACTGTTTGCCAGCCACTTTTTCAGGAACGCGCACAGAAATTTAACGCCTTCCTTAATGCTTCTATTTTGGAATATCATGGCCCTCAGTGGTTTTTTTTTTCGTAGATTCACATCACAGAACCAAGAATAGAACCTATGTCTGTTGAACCATGGAATAAAATTTATGTCCATTTGAAGGGCTAATATAACAAGGTCATGAGAGTCCCCTGAGATATTTTGAGTGTATCCTTCAATCACACTGAAATTAATAGACGACTGTTGAACAACTGGAACAAAGTGACTGGGCTTGCTGGAGCCATAGATGTGACTTGAAGGATGGGGAAATTCACAGTTGGTATGAATAAGTTTTTCTAGCCAAGGAGAAAAGATGACAGTTAAAAGATTTGTCTTTATAAGCATGACGTATCATTTCAATAAAAATATTGGTGTCTCAGTTGGGTGAGATGAAAGGATCAGAATAATTCAACTAACGCCCTTCTTTTGCCTCCAGTTACCATAGTGCTATTGACCATGCGAACTTAAGGTTATAATATTATTTATTGGTAAGTCATCACATATGTCCCTGATGCTTTAAAATACAATGAAGACAAGCATTCCTGTCCACTAGAACTTATAATGCAAATTAATTATATTTTTCAGTAGCAGATGAAGGGAATCATGGTGGAAAGGTTAGCACAGTATAGAGAAATGGTTGTTTTATATGCAGGCAGATGTGCTAGATGTTAGGGAGCACAAAAGTTATAGATGAGTATAATGCAAAGAATGCCCAGTTTTGGATTATTATGAGCCTGGAATCAATCAGATAAAATTTCCTATGAAACATCTGTGTATTTGAGTGAGTTTCTTCTTACATGTGACATTTTCTGAAGAGCACCAGGGTTCCCGTTCAGTAGTTTACAAAGGAATGTTTTAGGGAGCCATCACTTTATTTGAAAAGATATACACTAGAAATACTAAAATATTGGAGAAATATTGCTTCTTGAACTAATTTTGCAGCCTGTTTAACTGCATAGGGGACTCTGTCTTCGCATGCTCCTGTCTGAGATGCAATTGTTCTGCTTTCCAAGTATTCTGGCCTGCTTCTCTGTAGATACTTTTATTTAGGGATACAAGGCAGTGGAAACACTGCTCTAAGCAGAAGACCTTGATGGAACTACTCTTGCTTTTCTCCTGAACTCAAATGTGTGATTAACCTGTGAAGACTATTGTATGAAGGTTAAATAATCTCAAGCAATTGTTACACATGAATTATGTTACGCTATTTTTGTAATGGCTGTGCTAATCTTTTTCTTATTTATATGGAAGATATTTGTTTTGGCTTTAATCTATATTTTTTGTGGACTTTGCCCTTTTTAATATTTAAACATCTGAAGAAGAAATAGTCTTTTCAAGCTAATTGATAATCTAACTAGTTTGGGCCTGAAAAATCAACTGAAGCTAGCGGGCAGTTGTCAGCTTTTTCGTACCCACTATTTCATCTCAAATGTCTTAATTACAGGAGACCTCATCATAGGATCATAGAATACCCATACCAGAGTAAGTCAATTAATTTTACAGAAGCATAAAAACTACACAACATGTTGAATTAGGGTATTTGCCACTGCTAAAAACTTGCACATGAATCTGGCGCCTTGTTCTTGATAAAATTGAGGCCTCCAGTATTTCCACTGTAGTCTGAGTTATTTCTTTTGTCTTAAAATGCTATAAGTAAATGACTTGGCACTCAACAAAGAAGCAAATTTACAAAATCAAAAAAACAAAAATGTAATTATCTCAAAATACTTGTACTTATAATAATGATTTTCACAAAGATCTATACTTTTCTAGTACAATAACTACCAGTTGAACAGGAATTTGTCACTGAAAGAACAAGAAGAATAGAGACGATACCTGAAATTTTAAGGAAAACTCTGTAAAGTTAGGGGATGAATATTGGTAATAATGCGAATAGAGAAGTATTTCCAATACGAAAATGAGAGACGGGACTGAAAAACAACATCCAGTTCAACTTTTTGCTACGATAGTAATCAGGGAAAGTTCAGATCTGGGTCTTGACACAAATATCTCAGCTTTGACCCCTTCTAATTAAAATGTCATGTCACGTAACTGAGGCTGACAATAGAGTATGTCTGGTTTGAACTCTCTGAGCTCTGGTCCCTTCTCGCACTGAATGTTCTAAGCGGATTCCACCCAATTGTTCAGAAAATATCTCTGAACTATACACTGTGTAACCCTTCTTGTGGCTCCTTTGTAGGAAGGAACAAGAGAAGCTACAAAGACAAGCTCCAAGACCTCTAAATATTTCAGAGCTGCTGCTTCATGAGGACCTACAGATTTTGCAGTTTGGGGTAGGTGGGGACACATGGTGGCTCAATGTTCAGAATGAACCATTGCGTGCAGAATGAGACCATGAAGTCTGTTCAGCATTGCTGCCTGACTCAGTCACAGCCCAAAGTTATACCCCCTGCCCCCAGTATCTTTGTGTAGTCACTACTATGAAGCTTTTGTGTTCTGACTTTGTGATAAATATGGTAGCAAATAATGATGATATGGAAGAGGCTAATTTCACCCATATCTGTGCTAGCAGGTATTTTTTACTSTTTCTGTAATAAACACAAATATATGTCTATGCACTCTCACACATGTATATTTTAATTAATTCCTGCTCCTGAGTTTAATTACATGCTATTCTATCTGCAGATAGTGTCTTATAATGCAGAGATAAATTGATACTTTGTCAGGGTACCCAAACATCTTTAGGAAATCGTAAATCAGTTGGCACACAATATGAGGTTTTATGACTCAGCCATTCCTTCCAAATTATAAAGTGAACAATACATATACCTCTCTCTAGACTTGAGTATGCTAATGATTAACTGAGAATATTTTCTGAATGATTTGTTACATTAAAAAGCACTAAAATTACTTATGCCAATAAGTATGTTATAGTTAAACTCTGTATATTATTTAAACAGTTTGGTTACTGCTAGCATGATTTATAAATTCAATATAAAAATGCTCAGATTTTTCACTGGTTATATTATTAGTCTCTTGATAAAATTCCTTGCTTTTCTTCCATCTCAAGGGAACTTAATTTAAACATGAATAATGGAAAAAAGCCCACTAGCAGAAATTTAAACTAATCATGCCTTTTAAGGCAGAGAAACCTTGGATTGAATTTTGGAGTTAGTATAAAAGAATGAAATGGTAACAAACTGTCTTATAACTTGACACATGATAAAATGCTGTACATGTTTGATGCAACGTTTGTGTTTTGAAAGTTAGATGTGTATCTCAGTAAAATATGTTTATGAAGATGCTAGTAGTTGATAATTAGTAAAAAAGGTATAAATTGACAAACCTCAGAAGAAAAAAGAGTATTTAAGTTTTTGCAATATTTTCACTCACAGATTCCAGTAATACTGAATTGAAAGTAAGTGCAAATACGTGGTGGTGAGAAAGTAGAATTATGATTCTTGAATAGCCGAAGGTTTGGGGATACTTTATTGTGGGGAAGTAGTTCAAGCCCATCATTGTAAAGGAAAGGGAGGCATTATGCTAACTTATGTACTATCTTACTGGAAATAGCGCGCCTCGAATTTACGGTAGTTTGTCATCAAAATCAACTACTAAGGCTTTTCTTAGGCAAAGTCTCCTTGTCCTCAGAAGAAGTTCTGCCTGAAAGAACTTCAGGATCTTAAGGCAAACAGCCTTTGGTTAAAGTGGAAAACAGTCTGCTGTAACTCAGTATTACTATGAGCAACATTGATGAGTCATGGTTTTTTGATACACTGAAGTTATTTGGCCTTTTGAAAAAATTGGATTATTGAGAGTCCTAACTAGACTCAGGGGTACTAAAGCGTAATGACCTGTCACAACTGTTTCTTTTTTCAGTAAGATATGGTCCTGATGTTTGGGAGATCTTGGAGAGTAAGTGGCAAGCCATCATCAACACAAGTTGTCTTCTGAGTTCCATAACTCTGAGCCTGCTTTCTACCATCCATTCCCCTGAGTGACAGTGCCTTCCAAGGGTCATCAAGGTAGCTAAAAAACAGCTGGAATTAAGGAAGGGCGAGTATAAGTACAGACTAGCTTCCATGCTTGATGCCATACCAGGGTGTGTCAAAAAGAGCAGTATTAAGCTGACCTTGCTTTTCATATTAGGTGTATAGATCTTTATACCCAACACTATTTAACTATGGTCAGAATATCTTTACTTTTTTATGTCCTGATTTCTTTTGATCTTTAGCATCTCCATTTCTATAGCTTTAACATAGTAAATGGAATTGCTGGGATTTTCAGTAGGTCAACTTGAGCTACATCCTTCCCAAGAGGAAAAAATGTTTTGCTGAAATCAGATTTATTTGGTTGTTTTGCTGTTGCTTAAATCTGGCATGTTATACAAGCAAAGAATAGTCTGATTGGTGCTCCCATGTGTGGATGCATGAAAGCAAACGTCAATAGTGGTTTAAAGGAAGTGGAAGAAAATACCCAATGGGTTAATTAGGAAAGTTCCATAGCAGGATTCAAATTAGGCTCAATGGGTCATGGAGAAATAGTTTTTATTTATCCAAAACCAGAAGTGGGATTCAAATCTTGATTGTGAGTTTCAAGTAAGTTTTCAGACTGCGAACAAATGACACATTTTGAATAATTTAGGAAGGTCACTGACTGTTCTGACTGTTGCCTTGAATTTCCTCTGCACTTCTGCTGTCTGCTACACCAGCTTTAGTTTACAAACATTATTGGCACTTTGGCAGCGTAAGTTTCTTTTTTTCCTCCCTCTCCCTCTCCAGGATGTCTCATGCTTTTGTGAAGGTTTGGCACATGTCCACTGCCCAACAATCACAGATGTTACCCATGTATTTCCACTGCTGGGTAATAAAATCCCCCAGTGTGATAACCTGCATGTTTCTGAAGATTTAGCTGCTACTGCAAAAGTTGTATTGTTCCTTGCTCAGGGTGGGAAATTTGATATCCTGCCTCTCCTTTCTTTTGCCTTCATTTCCTTATTTCCAAAAGACATGGAATTTGTTAAGGGAATGCCTGATAAATGAAAATTAGTAATCACTATTAATAAGCCTTCTGTATACGCAAATTCTAAAATGATAGCATATCTTCTAGTGTAATTAACTACTATTATTTGTGCTACTATGGATAAGGTTGTGTCAGCTCTTTTATCCAGTAAATTTTTTTTGTGGAGCTTAAACCCCAGGAGATAGATCAATTTATGATGAAGCTCTGGCTCTATACATTCAGGCAAGGACTGAATACATCATAAAATTCTATTTAAAAGACATTCAGTTATTTTTCATTAGAAGAGGGTAAAAGAATATTTTGCTTACCAATTTATCATGATGATTTTTTTAGTTTCTCTAACAGAAAAATATCTGTTCCTATTAAAAATAAAGTATTTGGCTATTATTTTTTAACAGCTATTAGTATATTGCAAAAGACTGAAGAAGTAAACGATTGTGACATTGTAGGTCATATAGTTATTGTATATACAGAGAACATATTCTGTAACCTATTCCCAATGGTTTTCCTTAAACATTTATCCTCACTGAATGCCAAATCGAAACATGAGTCTGTTGCTGTTGCTTCGTTCCAGCAGCCTCAGAATCTGTAACCTCTAGCTGCATTTTCTGATTCTAAATCATGTTGTTTAATCTTGAATAACTGAACAGTGAAGTCAGTGTTCTTCATTAGCATACAACAGACCTTATGATGACGATGATTTGTGCAGCAGTGGTTTCAGATGGGCTATTGAGGATCCCTAGTGAGATCCCATCAGAGGGAACTACTCTTATTTAAGACCATAATTCAACACCCGCTCCTCTCACCTAAGATTTGTCTGTTCAAAAAAATGAAAATGTGCTCTGGTGGTCCAGAAGCATGATATTTCCCAGCAGAGGGTCAGGTTCCTGCCCTCCCATCTTTGATTACACAGTTGTCTTAGGAAACTGTGCCATAAAATGCGTTGAATTTCTTGGGTTTTGCCTTCAAAAGTTATTGGAATATGTGACAAAAAGCATCTCTTCTGTTTGCCCTCAGCACGTGTGTTACTCTCCTTGGAGAAAGCTATGCCTTGATCAAGTAGGGCATTTTGGAAGCAGGAGATACTCTGGGAGTCGCAGATGATGTGCAGAGATGGGTGGCTCCAGCCTGACGGAAAAGGAGAAAGGGGAGGGTTGGCACAAGCCAAGACTGCTCAGGGAACTTACAGCACCAGTATTCATGGTGATGGAAGGAGAAGCTTCCTGGAGACTAGATGGGGCCAAGCACAGTTTTCTGAATCCAGGTCTTGAAGCGAGAGTTTCCCTACAAGGACACAGCTGGTAGGGAGATTACTGCTTATAAACTCTTTTTATCTCTCTTCTGGTTTACTTCTTAGTTTTCTGTGTTTAAGAAGTGTAATCATCCCAGTTTGCATTCTAAAAACAAACAGGCTTTGGTTTGCTGACAATAAGGAAAACATCTAGATGGATCCACGTCAAAGCTCTGGCTGACTCTGGGAAGTAGCAGTGGCAGGATTGCTTTGGGAACTGTAAACAAAGGCTGTGTGATTTGGATAATCAGGAAGAACCATACTCAGATTTTTTAAAAATATTTTCTGCTGATATAATTTTCATTCAAAAATGATTATTTTGTTTGGCTTCAAACATTCCATGGGCCACTAAGGATTTCTTTTGTGGCACTTGGCAAAGGGTAAAGAATCTTAAGTTCATGGAAAGAGTTGGAACAATGAAATACATTTTTAAGTGATTTTATTTCATACCAAAATAAATTTACCCAGTTCTTCTTGACACTTACATGGACTTCACTCCCTCACCTTTTCTTTTCAGAAAGACACCTCTTACAGCCTTTACAGTAAAACATAGATCAATGCTGTTTTCAGAACAACGGTTAAACTTTTTCAGCTGATGTGTCACTCTAGAAGATGCCATTTCAGATGTGATTGAACAAAGGAGTCAAACATGCTACAGTAGATTGAGCTTGAGCCAGTCTTTGGGGATTTGTTGAGTGGTAGTGAAAAAGAATTTAGCAAATCACTTTGGGATTCGGGATGCTAGTGATTCTACATGCTGTTTTGGTCTGTTTTCATTAATTGCTTTGTGCACTTGTGGTCCTTTTTCTTTTTGAAGCTTGTTATATTTATAAAGTAATGTAGCAAACAGGCTGTATTAGTGCCTGATTAGTGGAAATAAATAACCATATGTTTGTGAGCAGTCCTTTGGCTACTTGCCATGTCCAAATTATTGTGAACAACCAATGCTTTGCAAGCTACCACATGGTCCCTGCTCTAAATGCCTCAGATTAATTTGATCACTTAGTGCATGGCTTTTGATAAAATAGAGTAATATGGGCATAAAAAATATAGTAATGGTAAATTTTTCTGGCTTTAATGATTGTCTTCAGATCCCTAAGTATTAATATGGTTTGGGAGAATTCCTGTTTTGGCTTTTATTTTAAATTGCTAGACATTTTCTCCATTCTTTTCAAACAGTAAAAATATTGACTATAATGTTAGTGCGTAAAGTTAAATGTTAGTGGGAATAGCCATTAGAAGAGAGAGGCATGGGGTTGGGGAGAAATCCATAAATAATTTCCATTTTTTCTCTTAAATTCATCAAAGCTGGGTAAGTGACCATAAAGATAATAGACAATAAAAAGGAGAAAGATTTGGTCCAGGATAATTTCATTATGCTCTAGATTTGCCATGGCTGTATCTTCTTAGTTAATCCAAATCTCATAGGAAGTAGCCTGTTTTGGTGATGGAACAATAATGTTATCTTTAATTGGAAGCCAAATTGACCCTCAGAGCTTTAATTTTTGGGTTAGACTTGGGGACAGGAGTCATCACATAATAGTTCAACAAGTTCAATAGTTGAAAACAAACGGAGTAAGCCAACTTGTAAACTGTGTATGTACAATTATAACTTAGTTTCTGGTTGGTAAAACGACCTGAAATCAAATAGATCCATGGTTTATTTCTCTATGGAAGAAAATAGGCCAGACCATGAATGCACACAGAGAAGCACCGATCTGGTTTTGAAGATTTCATGAAGTCCACAAGCATATACAGATGACTCCATGGACTCAACAACATGATTTTATGGGGATGCTACCTGAATCGTTGATTGTTCACTTTTCTTCTTGATTAAGAGAGGCTAGTCTTTATATTTGCATTTAATAAGTCATTATATCTGGCATAACACTTCAACTACAATGGACCCTAAATACGAAAAGTGTAGAAAAAAATGTACGTCATCTGCATTTACAGTATTTACAAGCACATACAATCTGTTTCATCCTGTCTTCTAACTTCATTAATGCATAAAGCTTAGAAGAAGCAGTAACAGTAGTGGGTTCTGTTGTATTCACCTTGAACTTCTTTTAGTCTTGATTTTCAGCCTGAATCTGCACTCAGAGCTTCATCCCTAATTTATACATGCAGTGTTCTTAAGGATGTCAGCACCTAACTATTTATGCCTGCAGATCCTGAACTTAGGTATGCCTGTGCAGAGTAAATGGTCTTTTGCACTTGCATTTGCATATTTCTCCAGATCTGCTGAGCCCTGTTCCTTCACCAAGTGTCCATCCTTTCTTTTCAATAACTTTCTGCAAATGTGGACTATTTTGAGCATATAGATCAGGCAGCACTTTACAACCCCTGCATTTTAGATTGCTCTACCCTCAGTACTTATCAGCCATGTGTCTCAGCTCCCTAAATCGTCATTCCCAAGGGCGTGCTACGTGATCTGCCTGAGGCGGTAATTGCACAAATTATGATACCATGATATATCAGGGCAACAGGCAATAGCTGTAATCAGTGTGTAATAAGGTACTGATGCTTCCTATCTGTTGCGTGAGGATCAGTCTTCAGAATGAACAGGATAGAGTTTTCTATCTAGATTTCATGGATCCCATTTATCAAATCTCAAGTGAGAGGCAAGAGTTACACCTATGTTTCAGACCCACGTCTTCAGTCCCAATAAATAACTTCGGTGGAAACTCAGCAGTCCACTTTTTCCTGTCGTTCTTTGAAAATTTTTTTTGGGTGAAGCAGCTTTAATTTTTTAGCTGAATTCCAAGCCACTAATGATGAAATCTGCTACAGAAGAGTAGCAGGTTTTTGTGTATTCTTCTCTGATTAATACCCAAGATGCTGTTCTGATAGCAAGTGTCCTTCTTTCTTCCTTCTTTGAAAAATCTGGAAGAGAGCAATGTGCATCTCTGGTCTCTCTCCACATTGGACTCTATTCTAATTTAAATCTCTGCTGATGCCAGTTCTATGGTGAGTCTCAAGGATGCAGCACATTGAACTAAGCATTTTGTTGTATGTGCCTGCTTCAGTGCTACGAGTAAGAATGTTTCATTTTCAGTGGAAAATAATTTAGAACAGTTCATTGAAAATGCATGGTTGTACAAATTCTAATCATTCTGCAAGCCCTATAAATCCAGATGCAGGTCTTTTGCTGCCGGGTGGTTTACTGAGATCCATAAGATTTTTTTTATATCCTACAAAACAAATGTGGTTTCTCAGCTCAAGCTCACGATTCCCTAGAAGCAGGTCACCAGTTCACCTGTGGTGAAAACCAGTGGGAGATGTCTTCATGCTTTTGGTAATGTTGATGAAGCCTGAGTCAGAAGATTTCTGCCCAGAAAATCTTTGAAAGCTGGCATGATTAGTTTTTAAGTTGTTCTACAAAATGTTTCTTGCATATGGCTTTTCTTTGCCATTATGCTTTAAAACTGTCCAGTACAGTATTCTTTATGGATGTATATTTCCCCCTGAAATACTGTGTCTAGAACATTGGTGGGATTAGACCTCCAGTAATTGCAGATTTCAACGTGGCTGTAACTATTTACTGAGCATGGGAAATGATATAAAAATGAGACCTCTAGAATGATGCCTGACTTCATTCCACTGTTATTAAGTGAAGGTTCATTTTTACAGAATGGTTTGTTCAATTTTACTCCATATTAGAGGAGATCAATGAAATAATATGATATTTGACTAAAAGTGACATCTGGAGTTGTATGGTAATGTTTGCTTTCCTTAGCAAACCGACTTTTCCACAAAGACTCTGATCCTTTCCTTGTATCCACAGACTTTGAGAAGTCAGTGCCTCTGAGGTACTTCAAAATATAACCTGGTGACATTATGGTTTAATAAATATATAGCTTTCCACTTTCACTGCCACTGACAGAATACTCTTTTCAGATTTCCTTTACCTAACTTTTAGTATGCCTATCAGCACTGAACTGGCCTGTAGCTGCTCCCATAACAAGAAAATTTGTTCTCCTAATTCTAGCCACACTGTCTCTCAGGCATCAATTCATCACTTAAATTTGTCGTAAGTGCATTAAATAGAACACTGAAATTGTTCTTGTCAAATAATCTCCAAGAAGTATAGAGTATGACTCTGCTACATCCTTTGATTCTGCTCTGACATTTTACACTGTCAAAATAAAGCAGACATTACCCTCCTCCCCAGTAAAAATTCTTTAAGCCATTAAATTACATTATCATTTATACATATTTTTATCTGCTGTATTTGCATGGCTATAGCTATGGATCTGTCAGTATTTTCACTATAAACCACTATTTCCAGGGATTTAGACAGTAACTCTGCCTTAATAATTTGCTCCAGGCTAAAGCTTAAAATGCAAAGTCTCAGGCTGAGAATAGTATTTTTTTTCTCCATTTTGAAAAGCAAATCATTTTGCCTGGTCTTAAGTATGGGAACTGCAGTTGTGCCTGCAGGGAAGAGCTCCCTGGAGGGGGGCTGGAGGGGGGCTTTCCTCCCAGGCAGAAGATGAGCCTGCTCAGCTGTACCCTAAACAACRGGGTATTAAGTGGTTCAAGCAAGAGAAATCTTTCCTAACCCTCATAAAAAATAAAGGGGTGTCTATGCAATAGTCTAAAGATTGAATGCAGCTTGCAAAGATGTATGCCGAATAGATTTAAATTAGGTAGTTGGATAGTAATAGCAGTAGAGCTCTGGCAATGTAGAACTCAGCACAGGTTTTTGGGTGGGTTTTTTTTTTCCCCAGTGTTCCCAGTGTTGCAGCTTTTGCTGCAACTGCTAAAACTTGGCTGTGCTTTGGTATTTAAGTGGAAGCAATCCCCATCTCTTGCCAGCTGCCATGGTAACAGAGTCTTGCCCTAATATTGGAAAATCAGTATTATCACCCCAAAATTAAGAGTGGCTTTGAAATGATGAGATTTGGGGTCTCGCTTCAAAGATTTTGGGGGGATGGCTTTGCTTGCCTGGAGCTTTTAAGCCTTTCAGTCATTTCAAGCTTATTTTGAAAACATGCTCTTAATCTTTTTGCTATGTGAGAAGCTGGTTTTATTTATTGTTATAATTAATAAATGAAGTCTGGACTAATCAGATGATTCTAGGAGCTGTGATTTTAGCAAAAATGTAAAAAAATATTGCAGGGCTTGAAGTAAAATTATAAGTTGGCACAGATAATTTAAATGCTTTCTGACACTTTACACATACTTGCTGTTTAATTTCTCTCCCTCTCCCTCACCCCATTTTCTCTCTCTCTCTCTCAAAGTGCCATAGACACAAGAGCCTACATTTCAGTTCATCACCAAAGAAATCAGATAGAGGGTGAATAAATTGATCATAAAAAGAAAAAGCAGCCATTATTTGCCTGATAATTTCTGGTAATCAGCAATAATGAGAACAGAAATAGAGAAAGTTCTTGCTAATTACATCATTTTTTTGTGTGCAAAATGTTAATGTTTTCATGAGAGGCAGCAACCATTCAGAAGAAGAAAAGGGTGCATTTTCTTAGAATATTTGTTGCAGGTGGGTGGCTATTGTTTAAAGAGGGTCCTTTCTTTGTATGTCTCATGTTAATTATTTAAAATGAGCTGCTCTGATATCTAACTGATCCTGAATTGCAGATATTTCTGGAAGAAATATTTTTGCTGTGAAGTTTAAAAAATGGGAATGAAGGTAATGAAATAACTGTGAGAAATAAGGAAATAAGATTAGAATTGACCTTGCTGCTATGAAGACTCCTCTCAGCTCTTGTGGAGGGGGAGGGGAAAAATCAAAGATGTTAACCTTATTCTCCTTTTTCCCTTGCCTGCAGAAGGCCTCTTGGCACATACATCACATCTAATCTTATTTCTCTTTCTTGTATATATTGCATTAACCTCAGTTTGCATTTGGCTTGTTTTCTGCCTTTAAAAAATGATGCGTGGGGAGCTGTACCTTCCATTTGGCAGTCTCCAGTGATTTGGATCTTAATTTTCACCAACAAATAATTTGGTTGGAGGGCAGGTCAAGTGGCCTCCAGGCTAACTTAAAATTGGTTTTGAAAATACACCATACGCATCTGTTGACAAAAGGGTCTGTCAGTACCCTGGCTAAGCGGCAGGGAAGTCAGGCAGCAGACTTCTCCATATACTGGCATGGCACTTGCAGCACTGGTACAAATTAGCTTCCAGGTTAGCTTGAGCTGTAGCACCATATACTGTGTCTTGCCATGTTTTATGACTCTGTGGAGYACAAAAATGTTGTTTTAGAGAGATATACTGATTTTAGAACTGCACTGTGGCTGGCAGAGACGACGTACTTCACAAGTAGGTACAATGGCAGTTGTTCGGGAAGTGGCTCATTGTGCAAGCCATTTAGAGACATCGCTGTCCCTTCGTCTTGCCTCTGTAGTCACTGCTGCTGTTGAATAATTTGTTGGTTCTCCAGGCTTTTGTTGTTAATTCTGTCTAAAGATAGAGTCCTATGGAAAAAGTTCTACGATCTGGTGTGTGCTGAATGCAATCTGCCCTGCTTGCACAGTGATGCAGGGGGAAGGAATAGCACTTACCTCTGAATGCTAGCACAAAGCATACATCCGTGCTTGACCTTGTCGATCAGCCAGGAAGGGTGCAAAGCAGGTACTTTGAAGAGTCTTCTTACTATGCAAATGCTTGGAGAAGCACCAAAATCCAAACCAAAATTAAGCTATGTGATGCCGTTTAACAACAGAATCAAGGGTTGCTACAAGGGGCAGGAAAGATGCTTGCTCAATCCTAATCAAGTAATAACCTGCAGATATAGTACTAGAATAGTAGAAGAGCCAAGAGTTTAGTCCTATCTCAGAGAGAGCTATCCAAGGAAAAGACTGTTGTGAACTCTTTGAGTTTTATTGGAAATCTCATGACAATTGGGAATGTTGTTCCTTAGAGTTCCCATGCTCAAGTGAATACACCTCTCTGATAACTGGGAAGACGTGAATGATCTCAGTCTTCTCTGTACCTCTCTTATCTACTCTGTGCGTCCTGAAGTTGTGAGTTTTGGCAGTAGGAGGAGATTTTGTCATACTATTTGCAGGATTGCTGCTTCTTGGCAAGGGCTCAGTTACTGAGAAAAAGATCCTTGATCTAGAAAAAGTGTGTGTGTGTGTATATGTATATACATTCAAGATAAAAACATTCTAAAAGCAGAATTGAACAGAAGAGTCAACAAAGTACCTGTCATGCAAATACTTGTGGTTTGGTCTAAGAAATGGGAATATACTGCATCTGTGTTGGAGAAACCAGAGAAAACATGATGTTTATATTCTATGTGTATTTAAAAATAGAAAACCACAAAAGCTGACATCTCTATTTCCTTCTGCATTGTTTAAATGACATTAAATGCAAATTTCAAGCTAGCTAAGTATCATAAACAAATCAACATCTTTTTCTCAGTATTTGTAGCATATTTACAGTTTCTAAACATTCCTAAACCATTAAAATATTGAGGCATATTCTCTTCTATATAGGAATACAGAGCTGTTTATTCTTTAAGCTAGGAAAGGGAAGACTTTCCAAGTCAGATTTTAGATATTTAAGTAAGTATTTGACATGATTTCCTCATTGTTATGCACATAAGGGCTTCTGCTGAGGCTAGTTATTATTGTGATAGTCTTTTTCCTGAAAAGAAAAAATAAACCTGTCACACCACCCCCACTGCAAAAACTGTAAGGTTGAACTCTTGCTTTTCATACCTGCTGAGGTAATGGTATTTTAGAGTGCTTCTACTTTCTTTAGTGTTGCATATTGATTAAGTTACTCAATATTTGACAACATGAAGCTTCTTTTCCCAAGATATTTGTTAGAGAAAATCTATGCTTTTCCATTTACAATGAAAAGCATTAAACACACATCTCTCTGTTTATGTGTCTTCCTAATGATAAGATGTGCAACCAGCACCGGGTGACTGAGCAGTACGGTATGTTGTTTCTTGACACTCAACAATTGCAGTCAAGTAAAGAATCCAGCATTTGAATAACCAATCATTTAATTCATGTTTCCCCTAAAATGATATCCAGAATTCTCTTTAAAAAGCAATTTCAGCTTAGATAAAATGATGATTTAATGCATTTATATTAGGTTTGTGTGTAGAAAAACATCTGCTTTTATTTCTTGCTTCGTAATTTCTCCCCTTTTCAATCTGAACGGGTTCTTTGCTTTCCCCACCACCACCACATATAATTGTACAAGAATTCAGTGGTCTTGAAGTACTTCTGTCCGTCAATGCTGCTTACAAAAATCTGTAGGGTTGCATATTTCTATATTTCTGTATTTCTTTTAAGTATTTCCAGAAATACAACTAATGATCATCATCATTTTGTGAAGGATAGAAATCCTTTGTCAGAGTTAGTCTGGCTACTGGGGTGAAAACTATATGATCTAACCATATATGAACAGTTGCAGTAACTTGTAAATTATAGATGAATGCTGTGATTCCACATTCTGTAGCAGTCAGGTGCTGCATATGATCCTTTCTTCCATCCTTGCCTATTCTCTGACAAAATACAAGATTGAGTTTCAGTATAACCACTCTCTTTTAGCTTTATTTTATAAATATGTCTAGTAGATATTAACTATTTTCAACTCCATTACGTATGATCAGCTCTTAAAGGAAAAGCAGATTTCTCTTTTTCTTTCTTTAAATAACTTCCTTGAATATTCTTCCGGGAGACATCAAAACTGCCTCTAGTTAAAGGTGGCAGTGTACATACCTGCTACATCTTTCTGGTTTTTAGCCAGTCCTTTTCTTTTAAAGTTGTGCGAGAAACCATGTGGCCTTCTCCTGCAAAGCCTTCACACAGAGACATAACACTTGTTTTGTATTAGAGATACAATAATGTCTGCAGATGTCTTAAAAGGCAGGATGGGAAGCTTATCCGTAATTTCTCAGGAAGGGAAAATCGCCCTACGAATTAAATTCAGTAGCTGTAAATTTTTGCATGCGTGTGCATGCATGCTTACATAGTAGTGACTTCATTAGTCAGTCATCAGAGCGAGCTGTGACTCATGCTCTGGTAGTATTTAGCTGCATTGCAGATATACATATTAACTAAGACTTAATTCATATTTAATTGGCAATTAGGAAGGAAAGTTTTGAAGAAGTTGATTTCCACTTTTTTTTACCTTCTGGGCAATACGAGACTGTTAACCTCTAGTGACGGTTATTGTAAAGTAGGTTGAAGTAGCAGGACAGGAAATATATAGAAAATGAACTTTGAATGATTTGAAACAACCCATTTCTTCTACCTCCTCCATCAAATGCACACATACTCTTCTTTAAAAAAAAAAAAAAACCACACCATGTATTGTTTACCACCATAAAAGTAAAGACTGAAGTTTGATCATAAAATGTACTTCTGCATCAAGAAACCTGGCAGAAGAAATCAATAAAAAAGAATTGCTTGTCTTGTTTTTTCCAAAATAATACTCAGAGAAAATATGATAACACATCTTGAAGGCAGGTCAGGAAGGGCAAGTTTAACTGAACAGAGGCATCGCATGAACAAAGTGTGTGACTAATCCATATATTCCTTTACAGTCTGGGCACTCTCTTCCCTTCTCTGTTGGACCGAATTTAAGCAAAACATCTTTTAACATTTTGTTTACCCAGCCTTTTCTACAGCCAGTGTTCACCACTGAATTAGCAAGATTTCAGTGGCATGCAGAAATATGGCAAGTTTAAGAATGTTTATTTCTACTGTCACACGCTTGTACTCCCATCCATGTGCTAGGTGAGATTTACTCTAATCTGCAGAGCCTAATTCATCAATTATGATCACATTTGGTGTGCTGTTCCAACGGTACTGGCTGCGGATGCTCAAGGAGAGGAGAGGTTGCTGGTTTTCAGTGATTCTTGTTGTCCCTTTTCATATGAGTGCAGGCAAAGTGGTTGGGTGCTGTYGTCTATTACATCACTGCTTTACCAACCAACTTGTGCATCGTCAGTTCTACACTGTATCATCCGGGTTCTCACCTTCAGTGTTGTCAGTGATCCTGCTTCTGAGCTTGCTAATATCAGTCTGCAGTCATCATAGGTGAGTCCAAAATGGCTATCTGAACAACCTTTGCAGGCAATTAGAGGCAATGATGTATGCTGTTAGCGAGCGTCCTCTATTGGAACAAGGTAGTTTCTGATAACATTGGACACTATCAGTGAAGCAGCTGTCTGTAGCTTGGTTTTCATAGAACAGATAGTTTTGACTGCTATGGTGGAAATGACTGCAAGTGACAAAGGCAGATTTGCATAAGTTTTGTTCATCTCTTGATTTGGGTTTTGCTAAGATCTACTGTACGTATGAGAAGCAAGGGGTTTTTTTCTTTTGTTGTAGATTTTTGGCAATGTGTGTGGATTATGAACATTTTATATGACACAAGAATGCAAAGCAGGCCACAGCATGTAAAAATGGCTGAGTTCCACTTTGGCCATCTTCACCAAATTCATCACCACTCTCTTTCTGTTGGTTTCACAATCATTTCTTGAGAAACAATTGCTTCTTCCTGTGGAAACAGGTATATTAGTGGAAGCTCCAGGCTCTATGCAGCATATGATGTTGGAAGTTTAATTTAGACTTGGAGAAATGAAAAACTGTGAAAGAAAATTTGTGGGGTTTTTTCATATATTGCAAGACACTAAACTATATTAACTTTATGCAATGACTTTTGCTCAGCCTACAGATTCATTTTGTGGAATTGACAACACCAAAGCTGTAGAAAGCTATAGAAAGACATAAAAGATGCTTTATAATAAATGCAGTCACCTTACCATATCCAGTTTCCCAGGATAATGATTAACTATTTGTATTCTTTGGTATTTCTTTATTTTGACAGACTAGAACTCAGTTCCTCGAGGTGCTAACTTCCCTTAGTAAATATGCAGCTATATTTAGATATACCATAAATATATTAAAGCCATGGTGTTGTTTTTTTTTCTTTTCAAGGGGATAAGGCCTTTTGGCATTCTGTAACTCCTGTGCCTTAGCAATATATTATCATTCTCATTTTGACAACGAGGAACTAGGATACAGAGAGGAAAGGTCAACCACAATGTCTGTGGCCACCCCTTGAAGCCAGAGCATTATCTCCTGAACGCTGGGGCAGCACTCTGCCTACAAGACCATCTTCCCCTGTTGTGTAGCAGTATGCAGATTTCTAATGACTTCTTGGGAATAGGGTCAAGAATACAAAGCTAATGAAGACTTTCTGTAATGGTGGTAAACAGATTTTTTTTTTTTTTACTTTTAAATTTCAGTGAGGATTAAGCTCTGTACAAAGCCATGGAAGCCTGCAGAGCTTTAATTACTCAGCACTGGAAAAGCTTAATTTTGCTGAATAGAGTCTTTCATGATTTAGTATGTTTCTGATATGCCCTTGAAACATTACTCAGAGAAAACAAATAGATAAAAATAAAATTGCAAAGTTTTAATGCGCCTGCAGTGAGTTTTAATGAAATTCCATAAAAGCACTGTGAACATGTCCTAAAATTAGCTAAAATATTCTGTATGTGATCCTGATATTTTAATTAAAACACCAGTGAAAGGAGTCAGTTAGTTTGGGATTTTATGGAACTACTGAAAAGAAACTACGGACACAAATTCTTAGAGGAATGAAAAAAATTGAGAGAGTTGCTTGCCATTATTTTAGCAAAAATGTGATTGTAACACACTCCTGTAGTCTGCATTAGCTATTTTGAATGAGGCAGATTCCGCTCTGCATTGCATCTGTGACTCTTTTTCCAAGTATTATTCAGTCTATTGTACCACTTCATAGAACAGCCCATAGGGGTTGGTCATTAGCTCCTTTAAGATTAATCTCCTGTCTGTTGGCAAAGAGAACAGAAATACRGAAATATTATAAAAGCACAACATACTGCTTGCTTTTGAACTGAAAAGTAGGTTTAAGATTTATTTGGTTCTTGATTGTCATTTTCATATTTTTTATAGGTTGATATCATTTGTTCCTTGGAATTTGAGTTTCATCACATATCATTGTATGATCAGTTGATGAAATAATTGAGGAAAAAAAAAATTACTGAACCAGCCTTTCAGAACTGTACGTCTGCAAATCTGAAAAGCTTAAAGTGCAGTTCTAAGAAGCTAAACAAAAGCTAAACTGAAGGGGAGGACCATTCTTGAAAGAAAATTAAATGACATTATAGATACTATTATTTTCTAAGAAATAATCTTTTATACTGAAAAGAAAATCTTTTCAGAGGTATAGGACATACTACTTATGACAAAAGATTGGAAGGCAATTTAAAGTTTCCTAAAAGGGCATATGCCAGTGTATTCCAGACCTCTGAAAACTGGGATGACGCTGTGGGGCACTTAATTATAGACCAAAGTTTTATCAAACTAAGAGAAATAGAAAGTACTAGACTAAGTATAAAGCTGCAAAGAATGTTCAGTGGTTTAATACTCAAAGCCAAGTAAATTTTTTTATGTCTTTTTTTTTCTCAAGACCAGCTGCAGGACCACTGATAAGAAGTGCAGGGGAAAGACAGCCTTTGGGCTACTTGTTCCATTACCTCTGGATGAAGATGCCCTCGATTGTGGATGGATGTTATATCCATCTCTAGCTGAACATAGGGAAAATACTTTTCAGAAATATTTTAGACTGAATAATGGGTGAACATGCATTTTCAAAGGGTGCTTTTTTTTCTTCTAACAAAGAAGTAATGTCTTTGAGGGAGGACCGATGTTTACCCCCGTAACGAAGTGTAGGAACACCCATCTCAAAAATCTCTTCCAGCTTCCCCAACCATAGACACTCATCTACAGAGTATGAAAATGCTACAAGTCATTCTCCACAGACTAGAAATGGATATTGTCTTATCTCTACTATTCATCATGACTACGCTACCAGAAAGTGTGCCAGACTTCCTTGCCAAGGTGAGCGAGGTGATTAGCTCAGATGAGCACTGAGGCCCAGTGTTCTCCGGTGTGAGACACCTTGCCGTTAGGTAGTGCTGTCTTTTACTTTCTAGCCCTTGCCATGTTCAATACATTGTATGTTTCAACATCAATTACTTGTTCTTCATTCCCTTCCAGTGGTCATTGCATGCAAGCAAGAACAAGGTCATGATAAAGTAGTGCAGAGGATTTGTTATTTAACTGCACTTTCATTTCTGTGCTCAGACCATTTTCTTTCTGGTCAGCAATTTATAATTATGATATCCAACTGGAGAAACATCCAGAAACCAGATTTTTCATAAACTTGGTACCAAGGCTCTACAAGTGAACCTGAACCTACCATTCCTATTTGTTAGTGTTACTCTGTATGTTAATGAACCCAGAACACCTATGTGTGTTGATTTTTAAGATTTTATTCACCTCGAGATGTGTGTACTTAGGAGTCAAAGGAGATAATGTCTCTCATTCAAGACATAAATGTCTCTTGCTGAAACTCTCTCTGCTTTTCTCTCTGAATAGCCTTCCACAGATTTTAGCTTTGCTCTTCTTGAGAGCCACATGGCTGAAAGCCACAGACGATGACATCAGGTGGAGTCCATCATGCATGCCTTGATGTCATTACTCTGGGGGGGGAATCTTTTCAGAGTGACATGGCAGCCCGCTGAGAGCCATCTAGATTTACCTTAAAAGAACCTGCGCACTGAGGACATTTAAAAATAAATGCGTATCAACTTCCTCGTCTCTCCAGAAAGCTAATATCCCTAAGGGACATCCAGTGGCTTTTTACTTCTTTATCCTCTTGTTCTCTTTCCATTCCCTGTCCCAGCTTTTATTTTCTGCCCATCCTACCCTCTCTTAACACTTTTCTCATTTCTAATTTGCTTGTCCCCTTCTCCCTATTCCCTCCTCCCTACTCAGCTAACTCCTGTCCTCCTCCTCTCCCTCGGGTCCCCGCTGCCAAGTCCTCGCTAACATGCTCACGGACCCCTCCATCCCTCTGCTACAAACTTGAAGATGAAGGAAGTGACAGGCGGAGTGGACAGCTGGAGATTGTCTGACATGACAGTTTTCCCCTGTGCCAAAGATTAGTATTGCCGCCGTGGTAGCACAGCCAAATATAAAATATAACCATAGTCTTTTCCTGAAATATGCCCTATATAAATTCCAGTCCTTGGGTGAGAGAAAAGTTAACTATATTTGATAGAATCTTTTTTTCCATGAACATACACAATCTATATATACTTTTTATATCTAAGCTTCCTTCCAGCCTTCACAGTGTAAGCAGCAGTTCATAGGCTTAAAGTGAATTACATATATTTAGTTTTTAAAACCTGGTTGATATTCTGTGTTAATTGACAAATAATGACAGGAATGCCTGTATCACTATTTAGCACAACCAGACAGTAACTATCAATGTTTAGTCTAATCAGGAAAATGAGCTAAATTTATCTTTACGGGAAGGATGTTTCATTTATCGCTCTATAAAAATGCTGAGTGAGCTACAATATTAAAAGTCAAGATGACCTGGATTTTCTATGTCATTGACTTATTTTGGGAATCTTATTTAACCCTTATGTTTCTTAGTTTGCACGTATGCCAGGAAGGTTTAATAACTAATTTCTCACTCAAGTTGTAAAAATTAATAATTGGTAACTGCTTGGAGACTTCCAAATAAAAAGTACCATGTATAGTCATAATTGCAACCAACAGCTTTCAAAAAAATAGGTAGCTATAAGCATAATAATAATAGCCAGTTCCACTAGATCAATTTAAAACTACAAGGAGTATCAACCCTGCCACTTAAAGCAACTAGTTTTCTTTGCCTTTGAGAAAGGAGAATTTGGGATTCCCACATATGGAAGAACCTACAAAAACTTCAACACCTTCTGTTGTAGCACCTACTATTGTCCACTGCTTACAGCAACTATATTCTAGCCTATATTTGGCAGTTTTATATTATTTGGTACAACAATTCTCCTGTTCCAATTCCAGAAAGCAGGATTTGGTTATTCTCTCAATGACAGTAATATAAAGCAGCACATTAGTGGCTTTATTTTACTTATTTTACAGAATTCCATCATACAGTAAAAATGGAATCTGCCTTCTTAAACAGGGGGTTGAAAATCTGGACATAAATCTCAAACCCACATAACAGGTGGAAGTTTTCACTTGAGATCACAAATGTTTTTCACAATTATTTTGGATGAATTTTGTGTTTTTCCTGTACCAACCTGAAATTTCCTGGGTCTGTCACGACTGATCTGAATTAATAACTAAAATACTAAAGCTTTATTGCCATAAAAGGATTTCTGTTTCCCAAATGATAAGAATGTTATGACATGTATTGATCTACTGAGGTGGTAGTAGTCACTGAAAGATGGATCTCCCCATTTATTTTTTGTCCTTTTGCTATTATTATATTTATTGAGAACATGTCAGAACAATTGGCACAAAACCTTGAGATGTTGATAAACTGATAAGCCGTGCATATATTTGAAGCAGTAGTTGATCAATGTATATTAACTAAGGTTATTTGGACAGGGAAATGTAATACTTTCCACATCTCCTCTTGGAAATAAATTTAATAGTCTATCTCACCTCCCATGTGTTTCCTAGTAATCGCCTTCAGTTATTTTTTTCCCAATTAATTACAGCCATTTAGATGATGAACGGAGTCTCTCTCATGGGGACATGTAGTCAGAGTACTGCTTGGAAAAATTCTTCTTTGAACAATGCAGCCTTACATGCAGATTATTTCCAAGCAGATTTTTTCCCTATGTCATACTCATTTTAATGTGTATTTGGAGAATCCAGAATGTATTCCAAGCTAGTTTACAACTAAATTAAAGGAGAGGAAGGAAGCACCAGAAGATTTCATCCAGTTTGTCAATGTAAGCTCCTAGCTATTCAGGATTATTCCCTCGGTTTTGTGGGGTTTTTATGATCTTTATTGTGATTTAAGGAGGAAAGTGCATAGGATTTCTTCTGAGTTATTTTTCTCTTTTTTGTGTGTGTGTGTGTGCGCGTGCTTCCTTCTTCATTGTTCATTTACAATGCTTGTTTAGTGAACACACAACAGTGGCAACATTTAGCGGCAGCAAAAGATTTTAATTGTAGTCATCCAAGACAATGATGAACATAAACCATTCTATGTGAATTATGTTACAGCAGAGAATATAACTGAAGAATAATGAGGAAGCAAACAGAAAATATTTGCTGGAGGGCAAAATTGGAGACAGGCCAGATTGCAGATTTCTATAGTACTTTTTTCCTTAAGCCGTATACCAACCATCGTACAAATATACCCAAGAGCAGGAATTAACTGCTTAAGAAAGTCGTGCTAATGGGGATAATTTTAAAGCATCAGAAGTTATGCTGTTTGTGTTTCAATGCCAGAAAAAAAAGTATCATTTGCAGGGATACTATAGTATATCCACTAAAGTAAATCTTCATGCAGACATCTCCTGACGGGCATGAATACGTGGTGTGCATAAATAAACAAATACTGTGTAACAGTATTCTTATGGAAATTACCATATTGCGGAGAATATATTTTAAAAAAATGTTCAAGATACCAGAAGCGTATCACCCACTGTGCTGCTTAGTTTCTCCTTGGATATTAGGGCACACTTAAGATCTCAGTATTTCTAATGCTATCGGTGGGCCAGACTCCTGGTATCTAAGTGACCGAGTCCATCTATCAGTTTTTGACCATCGTGGGTCATTTTTCACTTTAATATCAAGTTACAGGCCTGAATTGAATTTAGACTACTTGTGTGATCAAGTTTATTCAGTGTGGGCTTCAGTTAATAGATGGACCAGGATTACGGAATTGATTTGCATAGAAATTAGAATTGATCAAAACTAAATTATTGATTATTTCAAGTTGAAAAACACTCTCTTCAACCTTGCGTTCTCACAGAGCAGCTCCTAACTGATTAGCTTTTATCATTATATAAATGATAACATAGTAAATGTATGTAGGTAGGGTGGAATTTGCTGATCTTTTTGAACATTGTAGAATGGATAATGAGTTTGAATCAGAAGAACTCTCCTTTAAATGCTATGAAGACCTTATGGTACATTCCAATATCACTTCCAACTTTATTTGGGAATAAATAATGTTTGATTTTCTGTTTCATATTAAAAATGTAATCTGCTTTTCCATTTAAATATAGAATTAAAAATATTCCTCCCACTTAGGTTTTTTTGTGGTCAGATTAATTTATTTATTAAAAATCCCTTTTAGCACTTTCCTACATTAAATTACATTGAGTTTTGTTCCTGCTAACACTTCCAATTCTTTATCTCTAATGATAAAATACTCCTCTTCCCTCGCCTCCTCTTTTTCCCTGTTAAATGCTATTTATTAAAGAACTCACGAACAATGGCATTTATTTGAGAGCTATGAGAACAAAGTTTAATTCTCGACTCTACTATGTGATCCCTTTATGACACTGAACACGTTAGTCAGGCTCTCTGTATACGGTTCCCTACCTATAAAAGGCAGATAATAGCACTTTCTTAACTGGCAAATCTTAACAATGAAGGTATWAAAGGTTATGTGTACTTGTGCTGAGGTATAGCCAGAACTTTTAAATAGATACAATTCTTGAGGTAGGTTGAGAGCCATTTCCTTCCTTTTATTTTATTGCTAACCTCTGAAAAAGTTTTCTTCTTGTTCCCTCAAAAATGTGTGTGTTTTTAGAATTTCTGCAAGTGTCATAGCTGATCACAGGTATTGGAGATCCAATTATGAAATTGTCTGATTTTAGAAACTTCAGAAGTAGAATTCCAGAGTCACTTTTTAGCTATTTAGTCTTCATCTGAGGGAAGTCTGTATAGATGGATATCTTGTTGGAATTCAATAACCTGAATATTACTTTGATTTTCTTTTGGTAATTGAAGATAGTAGGGAGAAGATGATAAGTTCATCAGTATTTATTTTCCTACAAACCTCTCTTGCAATGACTTTCCTTTGGTTATTAAGGTAGGTGATATCTTTTTTTTTGCCTTTTGAGCTACATTCAGGTCATCTAGCTTGCCAGTAATTTGAATATCAACAAACTGGGTCTTTCTGACAGCCTGAGCTTGACAGGCTGCTCTAAGTCCCTCCACTGAATTGTTGGTCTGTCATGTTGTTTCTCCTAGTAATGGTATAAGAGCTGATAGCACCCTGAATACCTAAAAATAGATGGAGAGAATGGGCCTTAGAATTTGTAGCTGGTATTTAATCATCTTGGCTCCCTCTGCCATTGCATGGTGGAATGTGATAGCTTAAAATAACTAGTGCCATTTTTGTGCCAAAAATATAAAATATCTTTCAGTATTACAGTATCCATTTCAGCTACAGACACCCTTAATACTTCCTACAGCAGCTTTCCTAGGACAGCTAATTGCAAAGACTGTCAGAAATAAAACTCTTGCAGGTGACCAAATTTATCCAATCGGGAGAGACGAATTTATTAAATGGAGAGAGAAATTGTACTCCATCTGCATCCATGTGTCAATTCTTCTAGACTATACACATGGCGTATGATCTCGTATGGTCCTTACAACAGCTGGCTTTGTCTTTCCACCACAAGTCAGGTAGTGAGTAAAAGTATAAAATCTGCCTTGCCATCTTATATTTTCTTCATAGCCAAGGGCTAATTTTTGTTGTTATGAGAAGTATTCATGCATATAATGAATATACAGTAGATTTGATGAGCTGGAGCCTTCTGTTTCAGATGGTGTTTCAGCAAGTTGTTTTGTTGCTGTAATGCAAGCAAAACGTTTCCTTGTTTTGTCAGAATGTGCATTGCTACCATAGATTTAACATGCCTGTCCTGAAAAAAAAATCAAGTGGTGGAATTACTTCATAGAAAGCCAAGCAGCAATTTTTAACAAGCTAAAAGATATGGAACGGTGTCGTCATTCATTTACCAGTTTGCCTGAGCTACACTTCTACTAATTTCTGTGTAAAACCCAGATGAGTGCTTCTCATCAGCTTTATCATTCTGATAATGATCAGATAGGGGAACTGGAGGTGTTAAATCAAACAGCTATGTTACAAGCCTCATTTTAAATCAGATAGAGGGACTATTTTAGCTAAATTGTTAAATAACTCACCTACATCCTGATTCCTCTTTATTCTTCCCGTAATTTCCATGAGAGTCTTTCGGGCTGCTCAGGTCTCTGCCGTTGCTCTGGTCAGAGGGAAAGCGCGCTTGCTAACGTCTCTGATGCAGTCTCTGCAGTGGAGGGTGTAGCTAGTGACATTGGAAGGGAAGAGCTAAATTTTTGCTGTTATGGTGGGACAGGTTTTTTGAACACTTTTATACAGTTCTCTGGCATTTGAGAGGCTTGACTGAGCTCTTGATGGGTTGAGTTTATAGGCAGTTACTAGTTGCAAAGGCTTTGTAGTTTGTCTAAACTTTTCTTTTTCCTCTTGGGAATGCATTGATATCTCTTGTAACTGTCAAACATTTTAGTTTTACTGTAGTGAGGATGGGAAGGGGTGAACTAAGAACTGTATAGTGTGTATTTTATCATGAGAAATAATTAGTGGGTAAGAGAGTTGGGCTGTCATAAATTTTTATGCCTGTGTTAAAGCAAAATGAATTGCTAGACAGTGAGGAAAAATAACATTTAGAGGGCCCTGTGGCTTGTGTATTTTTGATACCTTTGCCTCAGATAGTTTCACTAGGCCCAAGTGCCTCACTTCATCCTTTCTCCTCTCATTTCAATTGTTTTGGAAGTGCCAAGAGCATCTTGTTTGATTTAATAAATGTTTTGTCAGTCATAGGCAGATTGTTTGCAGAGCTGCAGTTCTCTTAGGTATGTGTTTATGAAGTGTATAAGCCTGTTAGTGATGATTTTTCTTCATATTCTCTTGTATTTTGTATTTTTGTAGAGCAGAACAGAAACATTGTATTGTGATAAAGTTGGGATGGTGGCTGACTCACTTCCCTTTTCATCCTCCTAAGCTGCAATTTTCTGTTTTCATTTTTTGTTCAAGTTTGGCAAAGATAGTGCGATTATGTACTTCACACTTTCTGCTCCTGAGGTAATKCTATGGATCTTGATTCTGCCATGAATTTGGATTCAACGCTACCCTGGGCTGAATATTTGGGTTGTCAGAAGTGTTTGAAGGGTGGCAGGATGGTCGTTTCATCTCATAAAAGTGTATGTAAAAACCAGTGAAATAAAACACAGGACAGAGGCAAGAAGTGATTCATTAAGGGTGGACAAATTGGCTTTCAAAAGACAAACTAACTGCTCTCCAGAGGGATAATACAGCAAGTTGCTGAGCAGTCTGGCTAGAATCCAGAAAAGCATTTAATTGTGTGCTTAATTTAAAATATTCAAGTAGTGCTTTAGGTTTACAGGGAAAATCCATGTGCGTAAAGTAAAACAGAATAGAGTCTTCACACAATTAAGCTCTAAATCTTGCTCCATTTCCCTGAATTTTGCTCCACGGCTTTCAACTCATGATTCCACCTTGGAGTGATCTTGTATTTCATAGCACACATCTTCTCAACTGCGCATAACCCTCAATTTCAGATGGCTCCTATCTAGGAGGTTTCAGGACATTCATGTACAGCATCCTCAGAATTAAGTTTATGACAACTAAAATAGCAATAGAATACTGTTCTCTGACAACAAATCAGTTGTCCGTCCTTCTCAATGCAACAGGTTTCAACTTTTCATTGCAGGAAAAGAGGGCAGTAGGAGAGGGCTGCTCACTTAGGAGAAAGCTTCTGTTGATAAGTGAATATATGCATTAGCAATTAGCTGCTATACGATGGCTAGGAAAATGCACAGAAAAGTTTTGCATAGTAAGATGAGTTCAGGAAAATGTTTCTAAAAGACCTTAAGGCCAAATTCTAATTAGCGAATGACAAAATTGTTCAGAAAATAAGACTAGTACTGTAAGAATCTTGCCATAGTCAAAGACTATCATCAGCAAAGATGCTTAATTATCCACTGCATATAACAACTCCCTTGTGGAGTTATATGATAAGTATAAAGGGCATTGGAGTCAGAATTACCCTGAAAGTCTTTGGCCTGAAAAGCAGGAGCAGTGAAAGATGATATAACAATGAAAACAGTTTGCAACAAGTTGCATCTTTTCAGTAACTTCTTCTTTTTAGGCACTCTGTAAATAACAAAGCAGAAAAACAATGAAAAATTGTGTGGGCTGGAGTTTCTTCTCTTTTACATGAGCTTAATTGTGTTTCACTGTTTTATTCCTGATTTTCATTACTACTAGCAAGAATGAAGTCAAGGCTTACTGCTTCTTAAGCTGCTCAGTACAGATCCATGCAATTCTTTGAAAACAACAGGAGCAAAGCAATCTTTGGGTAACATAATACAACCCCTGAACTTTGATCCCAATCAAGGCAATCTAGAAAGAAACAATAATGTCATCACTCTTAAAGCTTGCAACACTGAAAAATAAAACCGCTATCAGAAACCTACCCACAGAACGCTGAGAAATAATGCTCCTGACCTACAGTACTACTCCATATGTTGTATATACTAAAAAGAAAAACTGTTTTTATTTGTACCTACAGCTCCCACCAATTATAGCTAGAGTTTTTGGCTCCCTGTGCGTTACGCTTGGCCTGTAACGCTACCAACTCACAGCCCGCAGAGCGGGAGTTGTTAAGTGTCAATATCCACGTTGGGAGGACTCGCTCGTTGAGGCGGTGATAGCACACGCTCCCCAGCAGTGGGGCATCGCTGTGCCCGTTGTATCAGCAGCAATGGCAGCAGGCTCCAGCTGGAAAGTCCTCACGTCAATCAGGGGCGAAGGCTCAGGACCGGGAACTGGCTGTTGCTTGGTTACAGTTTCTCCCAGCTGCATTGGAAAGCGCTCCGAAAGGCGGATAGCTTCAACCTGACAGCAATTACAGGAGAGGCAGGCCCCAGCTTTCATTTTAGAAACCAAATATACAAATGGTCCTTCCTCTGCAGTTAGCATTTCATTATGGTTTGAATGGGCTTCCCGCAGTACAAGAGCTGAGTTGTAAGGTAACAGAACCGAGATGCTGAGGTTTTGTGTCAACAGCGATCCCCTTCACCTCCAAACTGTGAGCTAGTTTTAAATATAAAAAATTTTTTGAAAAAGAGATTCTGGAAGCAGCTGAGGAATAGGTTTGGATTTGAGTGACCAGTGGCTCTTCCCCAAGCAGGTTTTAGTCAGTCTGGCTTCTGTCACGTATCTCTAGAAGTTTTGTGAATGAGAACCTCGTGTCCTGGATCTTTCTCGCCCCTTTGTTTCTGGTAGGGTTTCACATGGTAATTACCTTAAGCGAAAAGCTCAGGAAAGCAAAACAGGACTCACATCAGTAACTGTATGTGCAGTGCCAAAACATCACACTTCCTGATAGACAAACCTACAATAATAACTGATTTTAAAATTACAAGAGTGATCACTATATATCAGCAACCACAGGAGATTTTTATAATTTTACAACGAGCTTCAAGGTTTTTGTTATTTTTGGTCTCTCTTAGATTTTCTATTCACCACAACTGAAAAATGGTGTTTAATGGCCTTTTTGAATCTTGTTAATGAAGTCTTTAAACTATGTAATAACCATCCTAAATAGAAGTGAAATTATTACTTTAAATTTGCAAACACAATGATCCTGATAGGTATGAAGGCAGGTAATGTTACATGCATGTGATGCAAATCCTTGTAGCTGAGAAAAGTTGTACCTTTGAATCACAGGATGTGGGAGATGAAGGGTGTAATGCTTTGAGAAGCAATTTTGCAAAGCATATGCTTTCAGTTTAAAAACATTGTATTAAGTGGTACCTAGCGAAAATGTCAGGAGAGCATAAAAGAATGAGTGCGGACAAAATGCTTATGAAAATTAGGTGAAACTGTGATAACTTTGAGCAATTACTCACACTGAAGTCCCGAAATTTCTGTTCCATGCAAATCTACAGATCAGTCCACAAATCTAGAGAGGAGACACCGAAACTGCAGATGTGATATAAAATAAGAAGTGACAATCAGAGAAATACTGTGCTTTGGGGGAGGGCTCAGATGACACCCAATATCTTTTGCCATGTTTGAAGAGATAATGTGAGTACTATTGTAATATTAATCATAAAATTTATAGCTAAGATATCTAAAGTGATTGGCTCATAAACAAACCAGAAATTATATGCCAGTGTTTCAATTTAAAAATACATTCTTGGGAGATCAGAACTAGTTCTTAATGATTTAGAAAACGGGAGTAAACCAACCCTAAATTCATGATGCATGTAATTTGCCATGCATAGTTTGACAGGCTCCCACTAATTGCTACACGTTCTCTGCAGAATAAATACCAGCTTTGGTGGCACTGAAATTGTAGTATTGCTTCTGTTTGTAAGGGGCCTTCTAGATGTCATTGTGAAATTGCCGCTCAGCCGCTGGGAACTGGCTCAGGGTGATACTGCTGGGTTCCCTCTGCTTCCATTAGCTTCAGCTGGAGTAGAGGTGATCCAGACCGTGCCAGATCAGGCTTTTTTTTTCTGCAGCATAGGAGGGCTGCTTGTCATGGAGTGTCCGATGGTGTTTCTCCAGGCAGATGTTCTATCTATGGAGGAAAACTTCATTTCCTATGCATATTTACATATACTTGCTAACGTTTATCTGAAATTACAAACCCAAGATAACCTCTATGATGGGACACACTTAGATTTTTTATTTCTTTATTTATACCGCATTAGGCAAAACAGAGAAGTGAGTGCTTCCCATGAGACTTTTTTAACATAACTGAGGACACTGGGATCTTTATAAAATTAGCTTAGACATTCTGCCGATTCTTCTGTCCTCTATGTAGTTTTGAGTGATTATAACACATCCATGCCATTGGCAGCTGTCTCATTATCTTTAAATGGCAGTCCCTGGACTTATTTACTGAAATAGTTAGGTTAAAAATGAATGTTGAGGCTTAACTATTACTTGGTTGCCATTAATGTTTATCAGTGCTCTTTGCATTTGAACTGACAAAGGGAAGATTGCAAGAGGCAATAACTGTGCCGATCCTGCTCAATGCAACATAATTGCAGGGTCAGACTTAACATGTTTTATATCAGTTTGTTCATAAAGCTGAAAATGCTTTTAGGAGTCCACAGTAGTGCTGCAATAAGGCAGTTGACCTGCCAACCAGTAGAGATGAAAAGGCCATCCCAGCCCATACGCTTCAAGAGCACTTAATGAAAAATCCCTTTTTTGTATGTGCGTGAATGTGTGGATATTTTTGTGCACTGGAAAATCAGTTTCCATGAAGAGTTCCCAGAAAATACCTTATATAATAAAGTTTCAAGCATTAAAACATACATGTAGACATCAACCCCCCAATGATCTGACTTCTCTGAAGTTCCCTCTTTGATTCTGTCTGCAGACAATGCCATACTGTTATCAGAAAACCAAAGGGGGGGAAAAAAAGGGGAAAAAAGCCAAGGGCATTTAATGATGAATTCTAAAATCAATTTCTTCCCTGTCCTGTCCTCCCCCCATCAGACAATGAATTGTTTAATGAAAAGATCTGAGGGCAGATGAAACACATTACAAAGGAAGATGTCTGCTGGGGTCTCCATTACCACAATCTTCTTTTTTTTTTTTTTTTTTTTTAAAGCAAACTGAAACCCAAAATAGCCATATCATTTGTCAGAGTTTATGGAAACAGAAATTTGCAGGGGCAGGAAAAGCAGTCTTTGTAATGAAAGATAAACTAAGCTTCTTTGGAGTTTTTGAACTGCAGGACATGCAGGAGGTGATAGTACAACATGAGTAAGTGGGCTAGCAAGTATATTCTAAAGGAATCAGCAAATGTAGAGCTTTCTAACCTGTTCTGTAATATACACACGCATAGGTGCATATTTGTGTATGACGGTATATAGACACGCATATATAAATTCATACTGCTTGTGCACATATTCTCATTACTAGTGAGTTTTGCTTTTGCAGCACAGTCCATGTTTCCTATTTGTAGAATTTTTATTTCCCATAACTACATGATTCAGCAAGAAGAGAGCTGAGCCTCTGTTTGGCAATGATGCTGGTTCACCTCTCCTCTGAGAGCCGTGCAAAATGTCGCACTTGGGTTTGTTGATGGTCAAGTAAAACCAGACAGGGTTACTGGGTAAAGCTTGTGATGCCAAACTGGTGGTAACAATAATGTATCAGAGGAGGAAGGTGCCAGAATCTCATTTGGACAATGTCTTTTGTAGGTGAAGACTGCGGACTAGTAGATGTCTTCAATCAGTGGACATGGAGAATGTTCTGTGTTTTGGGCAAGGCTTAAAATGTCTCATTTCTGTGGCGGTGCCTGTTATTAAAGGTAAGTTGGGAAGTAGGGGATTTGGGCCTCTCTGAATCCTTTCCATTAGAAAAATCAATTAATTGTGGATTATCAGTCATTGCTTATATTGATTAACAATTATTACTAAGTCAGGTATTGCTTTGGCACAGCATTTTTTCTTTCTGAAGAATATGCAAAGTCCTTTTTCACACTGAGCTGTCACCCCTTGCTAGTGTCTCTTTGCTTTGTAGCAAAGCAATAATCTCATGTTTTCCTGTGGCTACACAATATTTCGGCTGTGCATCTTTCTATCTAGTATCACTTTCTCTGTTTTAGAGAAATAATTATTTGAGATTGCCAGAAATAACCACAAATCAAACTGCATTTATCCCTTCCATTAGATTGAAAGTGGTTGCAGTCACCTTCTCCTGAATTATTGAGCTAAGAGGTCACAAGTAACAAATGCAATAAAAAGCCATTTGCTTTAGGGCTATTAGCACATTTTGGAGATAATTATATAATTTTTCAAATATTCCTAGGGATTTACTTCAGTAGCACAATCATGCATTTGAACTTCAGCAACAGAAAATTATAGGTAATTTCTGGGTTTTTTGCTTGTTTCTATAGTAATAAGGGTAATTATTAATAAACAGAACACTTTGTTCTGATAAGTCATGTTAGGAGAGCCTCTGAAATAGAAAGCAATGCTAAAAGAGTACAGTTGCTCTCCAAGTTACCCAGTTAAGTTTCTAAATGGTAACATATCCTCTAGTCTGTTAGCAGACAGTGTTGCACAGTCTTCATCTTCCTTTAGAACCATTGCCATCAGTGGAGCTACACTGGTTTACATCACTTAAAGATATCACTAGCATGTTTTAAATACGTTGGAAAATAATTTGACGTAGATAATTCTGCCTGCTTTTACTGTTTATTGATATTAGAAGTCTATTATTAGAATTCTAGAGGTATTAGAGCTCTAGGTAGATCCCATTTTGTGGAAATGAGAAAGACGTAAGAATGCACTTGACTTTTTTCAGAGTTTGCTTTATTTAACATAAATTGCTCTCCGTATTCCTATTACTGAGAAGATAGTTAGAAACTTACTAGTTAACTGTCTGTGAAAGTCAGAAACATTTATTAAAAGCAGATCACTGCGTAAGTTATCAGGTATTGGCACATATCTTGCTAAAAAGCTAGAACTAGAGATGTACTAGATTTGCTCGGAGGTGTGGTCAAAGCCACAGCTCCTTCAATGATCTTGAGCTGTCTCTTATCCTCCATCAGGTTACTCATTTTGGTGGCCAGACTGCTTTATCCACTTGTCCAGCAGATCTAAACATGGACATAATTTACTTTTTAGAAGACTGTATCCCACAGTGTAGTCTCTTTGTTTCCTCTACCACCAATAGCTTTAGCACTGCTATTTGTGTTGTCACGGCCGCTCACTGGAAGAGCTATGTTTTTCTTGCTGTCTTTCCTGGAGGACAACCATAAATATTGTGGGAGGTCTGCAGGACAGAAATAAATGCTTCTTTAAGTCCAAAGAAATTAGGGGTAAAAACTCAAAAKACAGTTATGCTCTGGAGTCAAGTCCATAACATTAGTGATAAATTTTCTGGTGTAAATTGCTGCCTGAATTCAGTGTTGTATTTGCATGGTTTACTGTACAAAACAAGGTCCTGCAAACATGGGAGGCAGATTTAGCTGAGGGGGTCTGCTTTGAATCTGGCTCATACATCAGTAATAGAATTGTTAATTGTGTTTAGAGTACGGAATCATTTATAGCTGCTTACACAATATCAAGGACACTGATACTAAATTTACAAGTTTGTGTATCAGGCTGGTAAGCAGGAAAACTTTTTCCTTGGAAACCATTGCAGCTTTAAGTGAATTCATTGATATAAAGCTTCTATGCCAAATTCTCAGCTGTAGATGCACAGTAGTTCTGCTGAAGAGAATGAATCTGTGCCAGTTTACGATGTCTGAGACTTTGGTCCCATGAGTCCATTTTTAGATTCACGTTTTGACTATAATTGTATTTTAAAGTGTAAGACAGAATAAGGAAGAACGTATTATGTGGCATTTTCTTCTACTCCATTAAAATGATCCCAGTATAATGGAAACAGGATAAAAAAAAATCACTCAGGCAGTTTCCAAAACTGCAGTTCTGCAGAAAGGAGGGAAGTGAGTAGTTATATATAAAAACATTGGTAAATTGTCAGGCAAAGTAGCATACATGGAAGAAGAAATGAAAGTGGGCATATCTGCACAGCTTTACCATTTAATCTATATTTGCGGGCAAAACGCGTGCATAACTCCTTTGGTACTATGTGCAAAGGCTTCTGTTTGCATAGTCAGCTGTGTGGTGGCAAAAATTGTGTGGGGTTTGGGTAAGTTTTGCTTTGCATTATGCTCGTTTGACTGTACCTAACTGTGCACACATCAAAAACCTTACTCTTCTATCTAATAGAAAAATGACTTTGAAAGATACATAGTCATCTTTCTTGGGTATATATGAAGATGAAGATAATGTCAAGCAGTTTGGTATATTCACTTATGAATAATTCATCCAGCTGCACACAGTTATTTTTTATTATTATTATTATTAATTATGTGTGTATAGCTGGAAAAGACAGGAAGGCTGTAACTGCTGCCTCGTGAGAGATGCTTAATGTTAAGAATTTGGTTAGACCAAGATGTGTGATATGAGAAAAGGAAGACAGACAGTGATAAATAGATCAGAGGACACAAAGGCTTTAATAATGTTGATGGGGAGAAATATCATTTGTTTGAGATGATAGCCCTGGGAGCACAGGCTACTACTAGTTCCCTTGCCAGGAGTTTAGCTCTTTGTTGCTTTCTGTGAGCTACAGATATTCAGAGCAGGCATGCCTACATTAGAGCACATCTGGCTTCGATCTGCAAAAAAATCTTGATGTGGGCATGGGATCTGAATTATGCAAGCATGTTAGGGAAAAGGGCGAGCAGTGTTGTCCAGTTTAGACCAGACATCCAGAAGAATGTGTGTGGGCCCAGAAGCAGCCCTGTTTGAAAAGCTGAACTGCAGCGTTCTTGATATCACATTATTTAACTCTCTGGAAAAAAAAATATGTTTGGAAACAGGAAAGGAAGATGTGAAGAGGAGCTTCACAGCAATAAACTACTATCAGACAACATCTCGCTTTCATAGCCCCCATGCAATTCAGAGGTGTCACAAAAACCTGATTGAAATTACATCAAATGTAATGCTTGTGATTTATTTCTGGTTTAGCTCAAAGAAGATCTTCACATTTCATGACAGAACTGTGTAAAGCCTTAATAACAATTAATCTCCGCAGAGATACTTACAATACCTATTTGCTGTGTTTAGACTTTTCGGAAAATGTATAAGGAAATAAACTGAACTTAGTGCTGGTGAAAAGTTATTAATCTGGACTTCATTATGCAGTAAAAAAGTAACATAGGAGCTACCCTTTGGGAATCTTAATTTATGTTTTTATAATGCATGAGAATAATTGAAAACTTTTGCAAATGGAACTAAAACTCAACAAAATATTTCAATGTGCTTTTGTCACTTTTTATCTACCTTTAATATTACTCTAGGCATTAGAATGCCCTATGTCCTTTAGGTATGATACTGACTGTAACCATAATGCTAACAGTCTGTACGGAATAGCATGGACCCTGCTGCAACCTCACTTGCGTGCAGACTCACAATCTGGAGAGCGTGAAAGACACAGTCTGATAGCATGGGCTGCTGCTCAGGAAACATTCTTACGGTCGGTCACCTGTGACCAGATTACACAGACTTGTACACTGAAAAGTTAATTCAGTCACTCTGACTTTCTTTTTCTTCCACTTCAGTTCAGTAAGAGTGGCAGCTGGTTATTCAGTTACTCACACACTCGCAAGCGTACTGAGACCAGCACAACTTACACATGACCCACTTCTGCGCTGCATTGTTCTTTACTCTGCAAGGACACCCAAAGGCTCTGCTTTGGACAGAGGTACCTCTCCTTGCATATACAGATGGGAAAAATATCTGTGCCTGGATTAAATAAGTTTTCAGAGAAGTAAATTTGAGTTGTTGTTGACTAGACCCCATGCTATGGTTTTCAGGCCTATGGACAAAACATTATTTAATGCTATCTATCCAAGTCATTATAAAGATGTGTTAAGTTGGGCTAAAATCAATTGTGATTCTTTAGGTTCTCTATTTGAAATTAACTCTGCATTCCAAATTCACTAATTCAGTGCTCTGGATAGTTTGTGGCTTTTCTTCACCACCACCACCCCCCCCCCCCCCCTTTTTTTTTTTTAATTAGCCATATTTGAGGAATCAAAATTTAGCAGTGAGTGTACAAACGATGTCTTTAATTGTCCCTTTTTATTAGGAAAGGGTAGTATTTAGCTTTGTGTCTGAAAATGTTCCAGCTACTAAATGGATAAAAGCTTACAAGTTGCCTCAATCTATCAATAGGAAAAATAATAGTTCTGGTTCTCAACAATCTAGGTGTTGAAACCGTCTCCAGATTCATTAAAGCATACCATGGAAATAATTTTCTAGTGGGAGATATAATGAATGTGCAAGGCATTTTTACAACATGCAGGAAGCTATAAATTTTTAGAGAGCTTTTATTATTGTTTCTATGCTGTAAGTAATATTTTGCTGTATGTCATAAAGGTTTGAAAACTTAGAATGCTTTGTAATTACCCAGAAAAAAAAATTGCATCTTAAATTCAGATAACAAAAGAAATGCAGTGTTTGTGCAGGGTGTTTACTAGTTCTGCTTATTCCAGTGGGCCTAGGCCAAGGGCAAATGGTTATAAAACTGTAGCTGTGTAAAACATCCTTTGCTGTTTGAGTGCACGCAAACAATAACAGAATTTGTCTGAAAGTGATGGCTGATGGGATTCAAGGTGAAAATGTCCTTAGTAAGGATGTATTTTACATAGTAAGACATCCATCTTTTGTTTTGTTATAAAAGCTCTGCATATATTTTTGCTTTAGCAACATGGTCACTACCTTTTTTTCCTGCACAAATATTTACACATATGTGCAGTAGAACACTGAACAAAAAGCATGTTCTCCTAAAAAATTAATAAGCATTAATTTCAGTATCTATAACACTTCCATAATTTATTTTGTAGCCAATAAAAACACTACAGAATAACTCCTGTGCAAAATATACAGAATAAGAAGGGTTTGTGAGGATAGTCATGAGGAACTCTAGCCCCTTGGTCAGCACTGGTTGATACGATGCATGCCTCTGGGTTGTGTGATATGGCTCTTGATGAAGTAAGTATGAAATAGAGGGGAACGTACTTCATACAAGTAACAGAAGACAGCCACCTACCAAATATCCAGAAAGTGTTACAGATGTTAATCCCTAAGCGCAATCAGTGAAAGGCTCTGAGGTTGGGTAGCCCCTTTGATTGCCCCCTCCTGCTGGCTGTGGCAACATGAAACTCTCTTCTGTCTTCTTGTATCATGGGGTAGGTTGCTGCATCTGCTTGGATGTGGTCTGGATCCCTTTTGGTCTTAGGTCATTATGTGTGAACTGGAGAAGGTTTAGTGCTCTTCATCGCTAGAAGAGCTGATCAGTCTATTCAGTGTACTAAATTTAAGAGCCGTATTACTGAAAAGTCTGCTTGCAGTTATGGTGTGGGTGAGTAAGAGCAATATGTAGGGATAATAGGCAGAAGTGTGGCATTTCTGAGGATGTACTAGTTTGAAATAGTTTGAGACTGAAAGGGACAGCATACACATTGTACTCCATTTAAATGTCATTTTCCTTGGAACACATTTGTATGAATTGCATGTACTGATTTTGTTCAGTCTCTAAGATCTTTGTATCTTTGCACGGATGTCTGAATATGCCGGCTTTTGTTTTCAAGGTGCTGTTATCTTTTTTGGAAGCTTTAGTCTTGCTGAGAAGTATTACTTTAAAAATCAAAGTGAAATTTCAGAGCTAGAGTGAAGCCTTCTTATAAAAATGTTTGGAAAATAGGATACAAATCAGTTGTTTGTTAAAGGCAGTTTATTATATCATGTGCATGACCCCTTATAATTCACCATCTGCAGTAAACATAATTTCCAAACTCTCATTTCTTTAAAACAGACCTAAAATAATTGTAATAATATTTTCAAACAAGTCACTGCCTGTCACAGAAGTTCTAAGTCCAGCTGAAAGGAGGATAGGATGCTGCCATGCTTTACACGTCAGAATAGCTGTTGTAATACCTAATGAGCTGATCTGTTCCTCAGTAGTAGGGCTTGAGAACAGCAGGAAGCTCCTTCTCTTTGAAAAATTACAGCGTTAGGCCTTGGGGTGTAGAAAAGTGAAAATGAGCCCATCGTTAAACACTTTGTTAATGTGTGTTGGTACAAATGAGCTGCAGAGAACCTTATTCCACCTTCACATATGAAGCTTTAAAACTTTTTATTTTCTACTTTACAACCAAAAGGAAGAGAGGAAGATCTTTGTGTTGCAACATGTAAATTCCTGCCAGTCAAGGATGAGACAGTCTGATCAGCCAAGGATATTTGTGCAAATGAGAGTGGATTTTGCTTTATCTGCTGAAGAATAAAGCAGTGGTGGCATAGGAAGAAGTAGCAAGAGCAATTTCAACAAATTTAAAAAAAAATTGTAGTGAGTAATCCTTACCTAAAAATATGCTGTATCTCCTTATCTGATAAAAAAATCACATTCATGCCAGTGAAGTACAAGTTTTCCAGGGAATGAGAGAGAATTCCAGGATCAGCAAGTTTGCATGGTGGGTCCTAGAATGTGACAAGATGCTGCTATCCTCATCCGACAATTCTCATTCCATATTTCAGATGAACTCTTGCCATCACTTTAATCATTTTTTATTTCTTTTTTTACATTGGAGCATATGGGAAACCATAGCATTCTTAAAATTGCAGGTATTTTTGATATTGAATGTGCATTGGGAATATTTCAACTATAAATCAAAGAAAGCGAGGATAGAATGATGGGTTTTTCTAATGGCCCTGCTGAGGATTTTTTTGGCAATAACAATGTATCTGCACACATCTGTATAGCTGTCTACTTACAGCACAAAAAGCTATCATTATATGCAATGGAACATCAAACAACTATTTCATTAATGGTCCTATTATGAGAAAGTACTGTGACATTAGAATACCAGCATCTTGTTACTATAGATACCTGATTTCCCCGTAACACTCATGTTTTTATAAACTTACATATATCTGTGTGTGTTTTATATATATGATTGTATAAATGTATATGTATATACATTTCTCTCTTCTTCAGGAAGGAAGATCTTCTTGCCTTTTCAAGCGTTTAGCATACTTTGGTAGACATCATTATCCAAAGGACACTAGACAAGCCGTATTTGAATGGCTTGAATTAGATGAAAGTGTTGTAAATGCAAATGCTCAAGAAAATAACTTTGTAATTCATCTTATCTACCAGCCAACATATTTACTAAAGACTCTCAGACTTGTCTGGTCTGTTTTACACATTTGCACTATAATGTTTGCATGTTGAGAGCAGGGGTTTGAGGGAGATCAGGTTTGGGTGTGATCGCTTTAGCTGAGGCACAGAAAATTGTTTTAAATGTGCTGGAAAATGAAAGCTATGAATAATTACCATTCTTTTCCTTAGTTGTGCTCAGATAATATGTATTCAAAGCATTTCACAAACGGTAATTGGTTCTCACAATTTGTATGAGCTAGGGAAACGTGGGAATAGTACTTTCCTGACCATGTGGTAAAAAACAGTGACAGGAACTACATAATTTGCTTGAAAGGAGGTGGGGAGGGTCACACGGTAAATCAGTGGTGAAATGAGATGAGATTTTTAGCCCTATTTGTGTGCTTTAATCACTGGACCTTCTGCCTCTGGGAAGACAAGACTACTGATGGGTTCAGACGTGCATCACTACAATACTGGTTTGGATTTTTCATATGGGTTGGTTGGTTGGTTTATGAATATTTTTAAGATGCTGTTATGTTTAGAGATAAAAGCACATTGCTAAGTACCAGCATGGTACATATTGATACAAAAAAATGCTGGCTTCAGAAAGCCAGTTGGACCAGACCTTACTCATTAATTTTGTAACAGCTCTATCAGCATAAGAGAGGAGAATTTGTCCTCCAGCTAATGAGAAAGCCATATAGTCCAAATTGTCTATGATTTAGTATATATTTACTGGAATCTTGAGTTTCTTGTCTTTGAAGCTTATTTGCTTTGTATTTTTGCTGATATTTTTTCTGTATTTTCCAAAAATTGTTATAAAAATGATGTGGCAACTTCTAATGTGAAATATAGGCACTCTGCACAGCTGATGTCTGAAGCGTGCAGAGATTCAAGTTCTCTGCATTTCTCTGACCTTGAAGTCATTTTGTTCTTGTGCTGTCAGTTGGAATATTGTCTATGAGACGCTGAGCATCTCTGGCAAGCTCTCTCCACTTCACTAGAGCTAGCGCTTTGCAGGATTAGCCCCCTCAGTGAATTCTTCTTGTGAAAAATTCTATCAATAACTAAATGCACAAATGTAGGATTTTAGTCAGAAAACTTTTTCTACTTCTTCTCCACTTAAGCCATGGAAAGGAAGCGAAAGGAGAAGCTCTGTAGATATATCAAAGCAGCTCATTTTCTTTTGAACACAGCTTGATTGTGATGAGTTGTGTAGTAGTTTTGCGATGTAAGCAAAAACCTTTTAGAGGTACAACTGTTACCAAGTTCTTTGGGGAGAGGAGTTGGGGGTGAATATTCCTGCATACCAGGCAGGACACAATTGCAAGTTTGTTTTTCATTCAGCGGGTGCACGGCAGAACAGAGAGAAAAATGTGGCATGTCATTAAATTCAAACCTTTATTCTTGCTAGTTAAAAATTGTAATATTAATGCAACCATGTCACCTTGCTCTGATTTAAAACCATTTCCTTTCAGAAGAAATACAAGGCCTCAGAAATTACAAGTAACAGCTATTCTTGATAGCCTATACTTTATCCCAGAGTTAGACAAGAAAGGGGGGGATCAAATATTCCATCATACTTATGTTTACAAAAAATATAAATAATTTGTTTATGATTAATTATACCTTCATGTTCTGTATCACTGCTGAAATTTGGAGACCTGAAAAATGAGAGAGACAATATCATGTTAGTTTAAAATTTGGATGCTAGCTAAGATTAAAGTCAAGGGGTTTTCTTGCTGAAATTTTCTTATACTCCTTTCTAAATGCTACCATTTCACACAAAATTGGGTTCTCTTTGGATTAATACATTTGAAAATTAAGTTGATTTATAACCAATTTTCTCCTCATTTAAACAGCGACCTGCAAGTGTTTCTCCAGGGATCAAACAGGATCAGAGAAATTATGTGTTGTTTGAGTTGCTCACTGAAGCAGAATCCCTCACAAACATGTGCATATGGTGCTAGGCGCTTTAGGGATCAGACTAATACGTTTACCTTGTTGTACATTTTTCTTCTCATCTTGAACTTGTATGTTCTCCTTACTAGGAATTAAAAAAACCCAACAAGCTATTACTAATTTGATGGCTGCAGAAATAATATATTCCTTCTTATTCAAGTCACAGCATTGAAAGCGTATAATGTGCTAAAGCTGAATGCATCTGTTTGGATACCCTGGTCAGCTGCTTAAGGACAGTTGGCAATTCCCCACCTCAAAATCAGAGGAAACTGGGCAGCAAAATTATCCTCCCTAAAGCTTTGAAATAATGGGAGTGTTTTCTCTTTATATAGTCAATGTTTAAATGAGGCTATATTTAGCAACCATAGCCATATGTCATCTGAGAATGAGAAAAAATAAATGAAAACCCTGAATTGTTCTCTGAGCAGCAGAATTAATGGGACGCGATTTCCTATAGTTTAGTCCCCTGCAGTCCCCTTAAGTCATTTCTGTCCCTCCGGTATTTTAAGTCTGTTGATTACCATTGGGCAAACCCATGTGTAAATGTAATGCCTGTCATCTGCTCTGAGGAAGCTTCCTGTGCAGATGCACTTACCTGTAGTAACATCTTACTCCGTGGCAACCTGTTTGTGTGTACATTACCCATAAACCAGATTTTAGGTTTGTTGGGAAATGATGGCAGTGAAATTACAAGATTTAAAAACTTGTCAATACACTTTCTCAAATGATCTAATCAGCTTTAGTGCTATTGCTGTTTCTGCTGCTAGATAATTCCCCAGTCATGACTCGTTCGATATGTTCCTCCAAACCACCTTTAAGAAGGGTCTGCCTCGATGCGGCTCGGTTTGCATAATTGCTGCGTGTATCCTGAATACATTGGATGGCTTGCTGTGTATAATCACAGCGGGAAGCTCACTTGCTGCTTGGCTACCTGAAGTGATAATGCATGCCCAAAAAAATGAGTTTAATGAAAATGTTTAGGATATCAAATTCAGCATCAGGGATGCTTAGAAAAGCACTTACCCATGGAGTAAGGGCAGCATAATGCACTAAGCTGTTCTAGAAAAGGTCAAGGTTTAGAATTTCTCCCCTAAGTTTCCTGAAGAACAAATTAAAAATAACTAAAAAAAGAAAAGTCATGAGAAAGCAACTCTAATTTTTTGCTTATTCCAAAGCTGTAAGAAGCTTGTTTTCATTATTGAATATGTTGCCTAATTAATATAATGAAATGGTATCAAACATTGCAAAATGAGTACACTGATTTGATAGTAAGTATGAATTATCAAAACCTACTGCAAAATAATTATTCCCCCTCCATTTTAAATATTTCCACTGTAATCATAGGAAAGGATATTTCATGTCTCAAAATTCCCTGAAGACACACGSTGAGATTTCTCAGGCAATTCCCTAGGCTTATTTCCCGATTTGAAAACTAAAATAAGTAGTCAGGCTTACAAACGTCAGGTCTGTGGACCACGTGGAAGCATTTCATTCTAAGGTGCATGATGGGTTTTATGCATTAGCAGGTTACATTTAGTATTAATAATACTACACAAAATCTGTCTCTGAAACAAATGGAGTTTTATTATCCCACTATTGATTGCAAATGATTGCGTGGAGCCATTGATGAGACAAGTTAAGGTGTCCGCAGATTTCAAACTGTTACGTAGAGCAATAATGAGACCTGATTCCAAGCTCTCTGGTGCCCATAAGTATCTGGTGCTTCTGCCAGCATTGGATCAAACTTCTTCAGGTTAAGATGAGGCGATTTACAATCTCAACCAAAAGAACTAACATCGCCACACTTTGCTGYGGATAGCTTATTGCAGTCAAGTTACTCACCAGTGCCTTCTGCTGTTTCTAATTATTTCAAGATGCAAGAAGATAAGAGGAAATAGGGAATGACGCACTTTATTTGTAGTTGGATTGAATTTATGAGTGAAGCTAGGAAAGGATATGAGATGCAGAGTTATTATATGAGAGAAAAGTTAGAAAATAAAAAAGGATGAAAACTGGCTGGGTAGGGTTAAGTTTAGTCTCAAAGCTAAAGATTTAAACCTGAATGAGGAGACTCATTAGGCTTTGAATAGGTCATCTCCTCCTTTCTGTAAAGAGTACAGTGATGTTCCCTGGTGCTCCTGTGGAAGAATGTGGGTGGAAAGAAAAGCATAGACAATGAAATAATAGGGAGAAAGCAGGCATTGCTATAGAATAATGTCTCCAAATTTCAGAAGCTACTGTTACTCAGGTCAAGAGCCAGGGAAGAGGAGAAAAGAACTCAAAAGCCAAGAAATTTGAAGGCTGTATTTCAGGCCTCAAACTGTGATTTCACTATTTCTGATATTTTTTTAAAACTTTTTTCCAGTGTGCAGAATTTTACATGGCTGTTTTTTAAGGTCTAGTGCCTCTCATTCAATTCTCTCTCACCAATATGCAGTATTGCAGAGTCAGGCAAAATGCATGCACACCGAAAGAAGCATATACCAAAGAGACAGACACGTAAGGGGCTTCTTAAGGAAATGCCAGAAGATTGAGCTGGGCCAACACCAAGGCATGTGGCAGGGGGAGGCAGAACTCCTCCCAAGGGTGAGCTCAGTACTCTGGCTCTTGATGCATCCTCACAAAGACACAGCTAAAGCTCTGGTCAGGGTAGGCACTTCACAGTTCGGGGTTCCTGAGTCACGGCCTTGTTTTCTGAGCACATCARACCCTATTTGTTACAAAATATAAAACATTTCCCAGAGATTTCCACAAGTAGGCAGGTAGGCAGCAGTGCTCGTAGCTCCTTATCCCTGTTTGATGCATACAAGGAATTGCAAAGGAAATGGTTACGTATGCTCTTTATATTTTCTTTGACAAAAATAAAGTTATATTAAAAAGAGACTCTTAAAAGGAGATAACATCAGTGCTTTCTTGACAACGCTATGGTCTGCAGTGCATTCTGTAGGAGGCAGGAGAAGGTAAAGCCAGTAAAAGTGAGCTAGTTTATACCAGATGGGAATTCAGCCCTAAGAAATGAGGTTTCAAATGCTATTACTTTTGCAAGTTTCAGTGGAGCTTAGAGTATACTCATTTTTATTCCTTATCTCAAACACCACAAAAAGGGAAGAATTAAGGGGAACCCTCCCAACCTGAAATACTTCCATTTTTCATTCACTATCATGGTCTCTATTTGCCTGATGACAGATGTTAGTTTCACTGTAGTTCAGTCCTTTTTTTCCCTGTACAGATGTGATTTACTAGATCATAAATCAGTCACCACTTTTGGAATTTCAACTAACAGATGTCCTCTTTAGAGATTTTAATATAAACACTGTTAACCCACAGATTCTTTTTGAGGAAATGCCAGTTGTGTGTAAGAATGCCAATTGGCATGAATGTAACTTGAACATTTGACATATTAATAGATTTTTTTCCAAGTGAAATAGATTTATTTTTTGTAGAGAAGGCATGGTTGCTTTAGTTCTCCATTAAAACCCCAGATTGCAATATCTGTTTGCTTGCAATGATGTCATTAACTAGAAAACAGATGCACTTGTGAGCATCAGAAATCAATCATAACTGTTGGCACTTTAATAAACAGCTGCCTTCTTAAATGGTTTGGAATAAACACTGATCATCACCAGCTCTTTTTGAAGGAAGATCAGTAGGTTATAAAACTGCTGATTAGAGGAGGGGAAAACCTTGAAATTATAAACTTAGTGGTTAAAAACTTCTGATTGAGTTATTTTAGACTGTCAAAAGATTTACAGTAGAAAATAATTGCAAGATACTGGCTGCACTGTGGAATATCTATCATATGGCCACCGGAACGGTGCCTGATTTATTTACACAAACTTTCTTCTTCAGAAATAGATTTTATGTAGGGGAGTCAATTGTATTAATAAGTMATTTATCAAACTTGAGCACAGCAGAATCTTATTGCTTCCTTGTGCAGTTCAGAAGGAATTTGTTTAAAGATACCAAATTCTTTCCCTTGCTCTCAGATGCAAACTAAGAGAAAATGTGTTATCATCCTTCTTTTCAGGAGATGCTTCTACATTCAGGGCCTTTTTATGACCTGTGTATGGGCCAAAGGATTTAGCTTTGAGAGAGCAGCTGCAATTCACAAAAAGTGCCTGGAAAGAGGCGACCAAATATCAAACAGYGGCACAGTGAAATAGCACATCCCATTTCTCATACAGTACTCAGATTAGCTTCAACTCTACCTTGCTAAGTAGCTTATCAACAGAAGAGATGTAAGAATAATTCTACAGCAAATGCTTCATATGGCTTAGTGACAAAAAAGGAGAGATATGTTACAATATATGCTGCTGTTGCTGGTAATCTGCTTGTTCTGGCTTCTGCTGCTGATGGCTGTGCTAGGTACAACCTGGCCCCTCTGTGGCTTCTGTGATTTTTATGTATGCTGTATTGTGCAGTTAGGTCATAATCTGAACCTTTTACAGTGTCAGTGGACCACGCTAGTGTAACTCCTGGTATTGTTGCAGAAAGTTCCTTGTATCTCTTTGTCATGGTACTGTAAAAATGTCTGCAAAACAGATTAGAGCTGAGAAAAGGAGTTTATCTGCAACTGAGGTTGTAATCTGTGTGAGGCATAGACACAGGTTCGTCATGGGCCTTTTGTGCAAGGCTTTGCACTTTGGGATTGTGATCTATGGCTACGGCTTTTGGGAACTAATACAGATGATGATAGCGATAAAATGGCATTCATGAAGTCTTACTGGATCCTTCGGAAATGTTACTTATCTCACCCAGAGCACCCATATATAGCGGATCCATGCTGCACTCTGTTATGAAAAATATCTACTCCAGTGTGGTTACAAATGCTATTTGAAATCATATTCTTCAGTTCCAGACTGCCGTATTATTTTATATTTAGGTCCTGTTTCAAAATGGCTTGCAGAGGTCTACGGAACGATTATTCAGTGGAATCAACATCAGAACCTATCCTTTTCCCCTGGGGTCCTAATCTCTCTCTGCTCCCTGGCCCTGAGAATTTCACTGCGGCTGTTCCCTTCTTCTCTCTGTGCCACCCGGGCTCTGCCAGAGGGACTTTTTCTCTCAGATCTAATGTTTCATACTGCTGTAGTCCCTGGCAGCCAGGACAAGGAAAGAGTGAAAGTTCTTAGCATCTTGCTGCATTGAGCAAAGCCAGCACAGAATGAATTGTCAGAGGTTTTAGGTGCCAAACTCTAACAAGTTTTTATTGGTCATATATAAGCTGAGATTTTAGGGGATGACACTTGGCAGAATATGAGCAGATTTGGAAAATATATTCCTGCTCTTGTAGGGACTGCTAATACCTTGTATTAGTTCAACCAGTATTCAGGAGGAAAAAAAAAAAAAAAAAGACAGATATTAAGGCTTATGAATCTAACCTGAAGAAGGAATATCCCAGAAACATCTCCCCTCTCACTCCCCGTTTCTCACATTTAGTCTAATAAAGGAGCATTACTTCTGGCAATAAGACTTGTCTGGCTACAGTACTAGCTGTGATGTCCACCTCTTGGGAAGTTATTCACACTTTCATGTCTGCATAGGAAGAACCCTGGGACTTATAACTGCTTGACTGAGTGTGCAAATCTCATAGTTACGTGTACACACACTGTGAAATTTTTTTGCCTGTACTTAATTTTGTGGACAACATCAGGCAAACATTAACAAACCAAGGAAAACTTTTCCCACTGGAAACTTTTCCCACCATGAGAGTAATGCCTCACTGCCTTACTCTGGGAATTTCTGGCAAAGCTCACTAATGCCCATGACAGCAGCTGTCATGCGGTGGATGACAAACAAATGCTTTGCTTCATTACTGAATACTAAACTATCTTAAATCCCACTCCACCTTCCTTACAAAAATGTCATATGAATGCTTTGTCTTTCAAGTTTTGTCTCTGTAAGTGTTTAATGGCTGGCTGTGGTATCTGTTCTGGTGGGTATTGTCATCATGGCTGACTGGTGTACGCCTCGTTTACTCTCCAAGAATTTTTCAATATATCTTAGAAATCCACTTAAGATCATGGTGCATAGTTTCTAGGTTTCATTAGCTGCAATACAAAAGAAGCTTGTGCTCCTTTTTTTGTCGCTGCTTGGACCTTGATACTCACTAAAAGAAGCTCTCCAGGAAATGAGCAGTGTAGGGAGCTTACATTGAATTCTGTTATTAACACGGCTGTGTGGTGTCACAGAAGATATAATTCAGTGCTGCCTCAGATCAAAAATAATTTCAAAGGGAAGTTCCTCTTGCTGACTTCTTTGGGTCTGCTTGTGAAAATCAGGACTCTGAATTTCAGCTGGCTCAGAAGAACAGAAAATAAATGAACTGGCTTTTACCTTGGCCTTGCACCCAGGTTATCAGAATAATAAGCTTGCTTTACTAGTTTGTCATGGTTTAACCCCAGCCTGCAACTAAGCACCACCCAGCCGCTCGCTSACTCCCCCCTGGTGGGATGGGGGAGAGAATCGGAAGGGTAAAAGTGAGAAAACTCGTGGGTTGAGATAAAGACAGTTTAACAGCTAAAGCAAAAGCCGCGCACGCAAGCAAAGCAAAACAAGGAATTCCTTCACTACTTCACATCGGCAGGCAGGTGTTCGGCCATCTCCAGGAAAGCAGGGCTCCATCACGTGTAACGGTGACTTGGGAAGACAAACGCCATCACACCGAGCGTCCCCCCCTTCCTTCTTCTTCCCCCAGCTTTATATACTGAGCATGACATCATATGGTATGGAATACCCCCTTGGCCAGTTGGGTCAGCTGTCCTGGCTATGCTCCCTCCCAGCTTCTTGTGCACCTGGCAGAGCATGGGAAGCTGAAAAGTCCTTGACTAGTAGACTACTTAGCAACAAGTAAAAACATCAGTGTGTTATCAACATTATTCTCATACTAAATCCAAAACATAKCACTATACCAACTACTAGGAAAAAAATTAACTCTCTCCCAGCTGAAACCAGGACATATTTTCAATTACAGGTATCATTTCTCCAGAATTAAATTTTTTATTGTTAAACTGAATGACATACTCTACATAATTGTATTTCTATGGCATTTTTAATAACTCTAGATTTATGTCTTCTTTTGTGGCGTGATTCTCTAAACTCAAAGGTGTTCACAAAGGTAGTTCTGAAATTCAGGACGAGGTGCAATACATTACCTGTATGCTGAAGCATTCATGGGAGGCAGAACGTATTTTACATTTGGTATTGCTTTTGTGTTACAGACTGGATTTAAACCTAGCTGCTTGAAAAAAGAGCATGTTCCCTAGAACTGTTCCCTATCCCTAGTCCTAGAACTAGGACTATTTTTTGTTAGAATCAGTATGAATATCCCAATGATAACGTAAGCATAATTTGCTGTCATTTTGGTCTGAATAAGGCAGTGTGCTTCCCTGGATTTCATGCACAATGGAGATAAGGCTGTGATATGGAGGATTGAGGAACAAATCTCCTTTTTATGTAGTGAATTTCAGAATAGAATTCAATTTCACAGAGACTTCTATGCGTGAGTCGTCCAGTCCACTCTGTGAAGTGAGGAGTGAAATTCTGGTAGTTCATTGGCACTCGCAGTTGCAGCTGCCGTTGTGCCCTTTGCCATTGCTCACACGCAGCCTTGGATATTAAGGTGCTTCAAGAGAAAAAGTAGAGTGAGAYAGAGAGGGGTTGGCAACAGAATAGTGCATAATATAATAGCTTCTCCTTCACCCACTGCCTGCTATTCCATAACCTCCCTCCATGCTTTTGAAACTTTTTTTACTAAAGATTGGCCTGAAACCTAACATCTTTTAACCTTGGAAAGTCCATTCAAATTTCATGACTTTTAGCCTGTGTAATAAGCCAGGCTGAATCCTTGTGCTTGAGGAAGCTTTGGATCTGAACTCTCACTTTGTGGCTCAGATCTCCTTCCTTCTTTTTTTTTTTTTATTTCATCAGTAAGCAGGGAAAGAACAGAATATAAAAAGCTGTAGCAGATGATCACCCCACATTTATCTCTGGTACATGTAGGTGTTTGTGAAGTTTTCATTGGCATGACTGAAACAGGAAAGTTTATCTCTCTATCCTAATCAGACCCAGAAGTAGGCATTCCCCTTTGTTAAGTCTCCCTTCTAATACTGAACCTGTAGTCAATTCCTGATGGGTATATAACATAATCTTGGGGTTTGCAAAAGATTTAATTACACCATTACAGCCTAAAGGTGTTTCTCCCATTTTCTAACACGTTAAATTACCTGCATCATTCCTGTTTTTTAAGCCACCAACTTGAGATAGAGGAGTGGTAGAAGAAGCACGTATAGATTTAAAGATCAGTTCTGTTGTTACACATAGTGCAACACTTTAATAAGACTGTATAGACTGCTGTAAGATGCTGCATAGCTAATTCATAGCGGGAAGCTGATGGGTGTCAAATGGCAGTACATCGTGGGTACCTGTTTCCTTGACTCACCAGCTGTGAATGAGATTTTAGTTCTGTTTAGTGAAAAGTTATCTTAGCTGCATCATGATGTTATGATACGCAAATCAGTAGATAAATGTCATGCATGGCTAATTAATTACTCTAAAGGACATGTATTGCACAGTATGTAAATGACAGGGAGACCATATTGCATTTTGCACACCGGTTTATTTTAAATGAAACAGCTTGAAGTTTTTTCACATTAGATTTGCTTAACTTTGATTTAAGATATGCACAATAAATATATTTCCTTATTAGTCTTGATTTTTAACTCCAGCCTTTTACTTGTCACACTAGAGTCATACATCACTGGATGCATGTGCATAGAAGAGGGTGAGTACCCTGTTATGTGTGTCTAAGCATACAATCACTTAGAAGGCCAGCAACTTACTGCTCTGTTTGCAAACGGAGTGTCATTGTGATCCAGATTAATAAGGAAGCATATTGCATGTGACTGAAAAGAGAGAGAATCTCAGAAATCAGGCCAAGGGCTTCACATTATGAATATTGCAATTTCACTAGCCAAATCCAGGTCAAAAATGGTCAATAAGAACATAAATCTAAGCACCTGTCTACAGCATTCTACATCTATTCTAGCAGCAAGCATAACATTTTAGATGAATTAACATAATTCTAGTCTAGGTAGTTCTTCTGGGTTATGCTGACCTGGATCAAAGCAGCCGAACACCCGAATTAATGATCGTGGCTGAGAACGGTTTTGACATGCTGTAATTTATGAAGAAAAACGAAACTAATGATAATTAAGCTGCAAACCCCACCCCTCTAAATCAGTAAGAAATCATCAGAGCTGTGTCTTTCCTCATTCTTCCCACAGGAGAAAGTGGCATACTTGATATCAAAAGACCACTTTAAACTTAGCAGGGTGGCTTTATTCACTCATTGTTCTTTTCCACAAGCCTGTCCCTCCAAAGCGAGCAATATTGTGGGGTTTTTTTTCACCCGATTCTTTTCCTTTTTTCCTACCCTTCTCTCTAACTTTGACTTTTCTGGCACTCCAGTACATGTGATCCTATCCCAACACTCTCCGATGTGCAAACTGTGGACAGCGAGGCATCTACTATCAAAGGAAACAGGTTCCCTCACTTCACACTGTGATACTGTTTTTTCTGGCTATGAAGTTCCCGATGGTTTGGGAGACAGGAGCACACATCCTGCACTCCGTGACTCATCTTCAAAGTCATGTCTGTTGTTCCAAGAGCCTTTTAAGATGTTTCCTCAAAATTTTTTTTTTTTTTTTTTTTTTAAAACTTCATACCTAATGATCATGAAGTGATGGAACACAGCAAATGTGTACAAATTCCCTGTCTTATAAAAGTACAATCTGCAGAAAGAGAGAAGGCTGGTTTTGTGTCCTTTGTACTTAGAGCCAAATTCTGGGCCAGGAAAGGGATTTTGGTGGGGAAACGGATTATCTCCCAGCTCCTCAGATCATCTGAAGCTGCTATTGCTCTTTCAAACACACAGTTCTGTACTTAATTATACCTTATTTCAGCTTCCTTTTCACCTTTTGGCATTGATGTAAAGCGGGAGGCAGAATTTACTACTACTAGAGCTTATTAACGTTACCGCTATTGCTCACAAAGGATAACAATGCAAATTATGTGATGAGACTCTCATGTGATATAAACCAGCATCAGTTTAGTGAAGTCAGTAAAGGTACGACAGTTTGCATCTGCAGAGGGGCTACTCCATTAGTCCATTTTATGATTGCAAGTTAATGAGCTTCAGAATCATAAACATAACTGCATCAGTAATATGAGCACCAGTGACAACCATCCATATCTAAGAGACGCAGACCTCAGTATGGGAGAAGGAAAGACATGCAGTCTCGTTAGGGCATTAGCAGAAAGAAATCTCCTTGGTGTAACTGAAACTTTCACTGCCAGCCCTGAAACTTGGGGAAATCTGGTTACAGCTGGTATCGGGGGTTTGTGTTTCCCCCGCCGTATGTAGAATATTTAAGCTTATACTGGAAATTTGAATAGTGGAGTCTTTTGGCTGGTAACTAATCTAACTGAACACTGCTGCAGCATTACAGATTTCATTTTCATGAGTGACTGAAATTTTCGTTTGAAAGCAGTGGCTTGAAATGTATTTTGACTGCGAAGACATTGAGCAACCTTATTCACTGCAGGCCTGTCTTTGTCAGACATTCACATGACCTAGGCTCATTTTAAGAAATCCTGGACTGTGCTCGCAACTTACTGTGATTTTCACACTTCTGAGCAGAATAACTTGGGGTGATTTATTTTTCCTCCTCTCTCCCCCAAATAATGCAATTTTCATAGAGCCCTCAGGGAGTTAGACACCCAGTTTTCCCTGAACCCCCCCCTACCCTCTTCAGGCTGCTTTCAAACTCCCAGCCTAAATTCGAAGTTCTTTCCAGGTGGAATTCTCTGAACAAGTGGAATCAGTGCCAGCACTTCTTACACTTACACACCTGCAGCTCATTTTCTCATAGAAACTGCTCACCACAAATAGCACAGAGAATGTAATTACATGTAACTTTTTCTATTATTTTTCTATTAAGGGATTCCTTAATGCAAAAAAATCCCACTTTTTTAATAACGAATGAACAGAGAGATGTCTAAGCATCAAGAGGGTTTTAATTAGAAATGCTACCTGTAAGTACATCTAAACAGTCGGTAGCAGCCATGGAACACTTCTAATTATAATCATCATTTTGTTTTTCTCTCAGGTAGCTTAGCTCATTAATTACTTTAAAAAAATCAAGTCTAGCATTCAATACTACTGTGCAATATAAAATTCAAATTAGACTGATATCGCTACCAAAATATTATGAGCTGATTTATATTAATGGTATTCCATACACACAAATATCGGTAAGTTATTGTCTATAAATAAATTGGATGTCATAGTCCAAACCTTTTGATTCCCCAAATTTACCTGCACATACCAAGTTTGTATTTGTCTTTTCCAGATGCTTTTCTCAATTACCCTGTCTGGATTTCCATATGTATCTGTCAACTGTATGAAAAACCTTTTACTGTATGTGCATGCCACCGTATATATAGAGAGTTTGGGTAACAGTGCTTCTCACTGAGTGCACAACTGTGATTCTGCACGCACCAATCTGTCTGGTCCTGCCGATTTATAGATCCAAGGAGTGTAGGGCTGTTTCAGGATACATGAATAGAAAACAGCCTCGACAGACAAATCAGTTGACAGAAAGCGGTCTGGCCTTTGAGAGAGTGCATAGAACAAAATGGAGACATCAAAGCAATGAGAGCAAATGAAGAGTCTGTGAAGGTTCATTTTCTGAAGGTGGAAGCTTTCTCTAATTTCCCCTTATGGTTTACTGGGCAAACCCTAGCTATCTATTGCACACAGAAAAGCTGGAAAAACTGAGAAATATGGTTGTCTTAAAGAATGGCCAGCTCATCATCAGCTGGGACATGGTCCTTAAGCAGGCCAGGGGCCTGAAGTAGAAGGAGCATCTCAACTTCTCCTTCTTGCTAATAGAGTCCACTGTAAATGGGGATTATTATTTTCAGTGGGCAAGAGGAGCAGCATATTCTATGACCTTGGATTAGTCCCTGCATTTTGCTATGTATCAGTAGTTTGCCTTCTCTGCCGAAAAGGCAGCTCTGATGTCTGACGTGGCCATATTCAATTCTCTGAACACAGTGAGAAAGTCTCTGCTCTGGTATAGCTGAGATGATTGATTTAGTCAATGCAAGTAGCTTGATGTTAATTTTTTCTGTATTTGATCTGTACAGAGCAAAATACCTTCATGTATGAGGGCTTTCAATGCCACATTCATGAGAAATAGTGCACTAGGGTATTGATAATGCTAAAGTGCTGCTCATGGCAGGAAGCACAGTACAGCAGTATCAGCCTCTGCTTTTCAAAAATCTGATGGGATGTTTGTCAAAGTCAGTGAATAGTAGAAGAAACTCCAGATCAGGAATAAGACTGGCACTAAATTTAATCCAATTGTAGTGGTATGGAGGGGATAAATGGCTTATTTTGCAATTGGTCTATGAAGATTTATATTAAGTATGTATATTTCTGGGTTTTCACCTGTTTTATAATTATTTCTGATTCCAGATGCGGTCTGTGGCAGGATACATTTTGTCAGTGCAGTAAGCTCAGGACATGACAAGCCGTACAGGATTCTTTTCCTTCCTTGAAATAATATCCTCACGTGGACAGTCTCTCATGGGGATGAACTTGAATTCCAAAATTGTGTTGGCTAAAGGAGGTCTGAGTTCAGCCTGCTAAAAATACAGCTCCTACATATTTGCTTTACTTTGCTCTTTTATGTCCCGTTGACTTAAATGAGGTCACAATAGAAAACTGCTTTGAATAAGACCCTGACAAAACCACTGCTTTGAGAAAGACCCAAGCTGCTCACAAAGATGTGCTGAAAAATGGGACTACACAAAGCTTCCCACCACTTTGCTCACTCTTATCTCTGAGTCAGCATGCTCATGGCAGAGCCTTACAATCCCTTTGCATCTGGTTGCTTTGGAGGGTTTTGATACCTGTTGGGGATGTGAGGTGAGCCTTTCCTTTCTTGTCTTGGTGGTATCACAGAGAACCATTGTTGCGGATTTGATGTGAAGGAGTGCAGAGATGTTAAGGAGCCAAACCTTCCTTCTAAGGGTAACGATGCGCTGTCTCTTCTTTTTGCTGTGCTATATTCAGTCCAGTCTTCATGTAAATGTGTTATCTGGATGTCTGTTCAATGAGCCCGTTATCTATACAGAAAGCATGTTTGCTTTCAAGTTAAATATTTTCAGAAAGCAGTGCTCCTTCTGGCACTTTACTCAAGTTCACTTAGTTCCATGAAGAAAACTAACCATGAAAAGTCACTCTACTTCAAGTGACTGCATTGGAATAATTTTGTGCTAGTTTTTCTTAAAGGAGAAAGGAATACACCACCCTTGTCCCAGCTTTAGATATGCAGTCTTTTCTCCAGCTTTGTAAATGTTTACCTATTCGTTTGTTCAACAACAGCATATTTTTGCACTGTAAACAAAGACTTCGTGTTTAACAGCGTTAATTTGACAGCGTACAGTGTTAGCAACTTCCCACTAATATTTGGTGGTACTTGTTAAAAGGTGTATTGAGCAGCAAAGCTGTATTAAGCTTAATAAGAATGATGCAGCAATAACAACATCCATTGGCTCACTGGGTGGATGCGGGTCAGAATCGCTTGACTCAGAGTCCTCTGACTCTGTTTGCAAACCTCAGTAAATCATATACAGGAGATGTGCTGAGTAGATTTGAGCACTGACATGTCTAAAAGGAGCATGTGGCTCTTTGGAATTTCTGTTCTGATTTATAAGCAACGGGACAACTGGAAAAATCTGTTCTCGTAAGTACAAAAATCAAAGTACCAATTCGGTTAGGTTTGCCTGAACAAATGCTTAAATAGAATGCTTCAGAGATGCCTGTATTTTGTAAGTTTAGCTTATTGCTCTGCAATTTAAGTCTTAAACTAAGTCACTATGGTATCAGAAACCTCTCACTGAACCCACGGTTTACTTATTACTGTCAAATTCAGCTGGCATCTATGTTTCTTGGAAATCCAGAAGAATTTATGTGGGAGATGGAGTGCTTGCTCTTGAATAAACCAGGATAAGAATTATGACTAAGGCTGAAATTTAAAGAGGAATGAGGACCCAGGCTGGGAGCAAGAATGTTCTGAGCGATGTTCTGTTTTCAAGTACTTGAAATAAGTATCATATTACAGAGGGAAAGTTATTATTGTAAACTTTCTCCAATTCTGTATATATAATAGATATGTCATGAAGGAGATAAACTGTATTTAATTTTATTTTATAGTTCTGGTTGTGTGTTGCTATCTTTGGGGGGCGCAGAGGGTTGTTTCTCAAGCATTTGTTAAAAATGTCAGTATCCATTACAGTGCTGTATAGTATCTACAAATGTTTCTCTCTGTGATCCAGAAATGATTGTGTTGTGAAATGCTGAAAGCTTAGGAGCTTCAGAATAACTGGAAGTAGTTTAAGAAGTATGAAGAAGTATTGAACTATGTTGTGTCTTAGAGGATTTGGGATTGGATTTTATTTGCAACGATGAAGTTGATAAAATCTGTCATTCATTTGCAAATTATTTACCTAATAAGTAGCTGGATTGCACCCGAAGAAGTGAAACATTGCTCATTTTCTCCTCTTCTACTCAGGACCATGCATCACATAGTAGTAGTTAAAAAAGCAGCTGCTGCAGTTGGCATCTTATGCCAGCAAGAAGCAGCTTCTCTGCACCAGACTGTCTAGCGTGTTTGCACATCACTGCCTTCTACTGGAAGGCATCAGAGCATCACAGCTGTCTCAGAACTGCAACCAAAAGCTAAAGGGTCTTTTTCAAGTGTTTAGAGGTCTGTGATTTAGTAATTAGAAGAACAGGAATCTATATCTGGTTTTGCTGCCAACACAAAGTTCAACAGTTCAAAGTTTGTCAACAGATGAAATATCTTTTCATGTTAATAAGAGTTTTGTGATAACTGCTAGTGCATTGAGGTTTTTCCCTCAAAATGTCTTTATTGACAACTCAAAAGTCTGAAAGGCTATGGGGTTGTATTATAAATATTAATTTGGTTATATGCCAGCRGGACTTAACACAGACCCAGCATATATCATTCTTCATGGGTTTTACATTCAGCATGTCAGAAGACATTTATACAGCACATGCTATGTCCTGGTAATGGCCAACTCACTTTTACTTTAATTGTATATGAGCTTTGCTTGAGAAAAACTGCAGGATTGAATTGACTTTAAATTATCATTTCCCCTGAATTGCTCAAACCCTCCCACACCCCCCATGAAATATACTTAAATGATTAAAATGACTGCTTAGACACAGCTGTTAATAAAATGTTAACGAAATCAGATTAAATCAGACCCATTATAGTTTAAACATTAATATTACCCTATTGAAACTATGGTATAAAGCTGTGGATTCCAGGTGTCCTCCAGGGAGGGGTTGTGGTAGAGCTGAAACCTACACATTGGTGGAGACCGACCTACGAAAGGATGTGTAAGATCTCTTAATGTTTCTCTGTAGTTTGCTCTACACTGGCGTCTTCATGCTGGAAACAATTTATAGAAAGTAGAAAACCCAAACATTGTGGCATATTCTGAAACAGAAAGTTGAATCTCTGTATTAATGTGTTGTTTATGTATGTTTTGTAACACAAGCTTATCTAACAGGACATTATCAAAGATATTTGGGACTTCAGCCATGAATGAGAACACGCATCTGAATTGTTAGCTCTGCTCATGGTACACGTCATGTCTCTGCAGTCCTCCTGCTCAGTCATTTCTACCATTTGTTCTCTTCTCTTGCTGGACCAATATCAGGGAAATTCACATAAAGTTGTTTTCCCGTTACTGTATTGACATTTTCCCTTTTCTGGCTTAAAACTGGGCCCAAACTGTGACTATAATTTCTGGCCTGCCTGAAGAGAACATTACTGCCTGTATTGACCTGTGGACATCACTTGGCATTTTAGGCATGTGGTGGTAGAAGCGGAGGTGCCCAGTGAATGTATCGCCATGGGGCTGGGTGGGATGGGCAAGTCGCTCCCCTACTGTCTCGTCGTACAAGTGTGCCTGTACGGTAGGGCTTGGGGGAGGAGAGGATTAATCAGGATTTCATCCTGGTGAGGATTATTACCTCTCCTTTCTCTCCAGGCAGGAGGACACGTGGGAAAAAATTTCAGTGATATATTTATGATTTATCTCAGTGATATATTTATGAATTATCTTACCTTTTGGATTTTTGTGGGATGGCCTTAGCACCCTTAGAGACTGCTATTACTGAATCACAGTCTTCTGGAATTTGTATCCCAACTCCTTAAAGTGCACTGATCTCTCGTTGGAGTATYAGTTACTAACCTTCAGTTATTTATATGCTGGTAACCTGTCCCCTTTTTGTCACTGCTTTTCCATACGGCACGTATCCATTTCATTCAATCTGACTACCTAGGACAAGCAATGTGTCCACTTTATCATTTTTATTGCTCTCTTCAGTAGTGTCTCTAGTTTATCAATGTACCTTCTATAGAGCAGAGCYCTAAAATATATATACTGCATCAACCTTGAGCTGAGTTTGTGTAACTGGGAATTACTCACCTCCATGGTCTAATCCACTCCCTTCAGGTGCTGAATACCTTCTGCTAGGTGTAATACTCCCAATTTCTACCAAGCTTACTGTGAGTAAAAAGTTCTCAACTCACAAAATTGAGTCTCCTGTGTCTAGGATTAAAATAGCTTATGCTTTCTATATAGAAGGATTGTGCTGCTCACTCATTTTTGATCGTTCTGTTAATGTCCTCCTGTTACCATACTTCCCTCTGATTTTTTCCTCTGATTGACATTCTTTATTTTTATCTTTCTGTTTGTAGAATTTTGTTTCCATTATTTTTTTCCTGTTCCTGGAAAAAACTGCCTAAAATAGAAATCACCCTTGATTTCTACCCATCATTTAAAATTTATTTCCTGTAAGCTTACTATCTATTTTCTGTTGTAAGTGTGGCAATTTCCAGAGCCTATCCAATTATTCTCTGTAGATAAATACTAATTTGACTCGGACAATAGTGAATAAGATACCACACCATGAATATGGTTATTGCTTTCATCAGCTGTGTTGTCTAACAAAGCAGACAGAAACGTGTCAGACAACTGTATGTACTAAGGACTCAGAAAGATAAGTAGAGTGTGATTCACCACCACCAGATGACAAAGGTTGGCCTAGCAAAAATCCTTAACCTCCTTCTGCCAGAGATCAGCAAAAAACCAGTCCTTTGCTGTGTGCGACCAGAGCAAGAGTTTGTGTGTTACTTACCTGCATTATATGTATTTATTGTTGTAATGTTTTCATGGGTGTTTTGCTGTTTCATGAGAGAGATGTCCTCTCTCTCCCAAACTTATAGCAGCACTTCATATGGATCTTATTTTTAAAAAAAAAAGAAGAGGCTTAAAGTTCTGTCCCATAGATCCAGATAAAAAAACCCTAGGTATGTGCATATGCATAGTTCAAAACACTCCTTCATGTATGAGAGATGCGCATGTACTAAGTAGATGCACAGTGAGGCTGAATGACTGAGTAGCTCCAGCTTTCATGTTCAGAGAATATGCAACTGGAAACCAAAATTCTGCACATACCATTTCCACAAGTTGCATCGCCCCAAAAAAATTAGTTGCAGTGACCCAGAAACCAGAGAGGAGAAGGAAAGGAGGCATGGCATCAGGTAAACAAAAGAGCTTTTAAAAAAAGCTTAAAGCTGTCATACTTATGTTATAACATTGCATCAATACATGATTTCATCTAAGGTACAATGATATATGATATCACAACAACATACAGCGATGTCTGGTAATCTTTGCAACTGACTTTGATCATGAAGTGACTGGTTGCCCGGCAGAGCTGGGGCTCACTGAATTCATTTATTTATTTCTAGGAAGGTTATGGCTTGATTTCTTTAATCCTTCCTAATTTAGTTTTTAGAGGAAATTATAGTTTAGGTTCTAATCCAATCATGAGGATACTCCTTTTAGGTTGGACCCTCATCAGGCTATTCCACTTAATGTCACTAAGTAAGATGATTGGGAAACAAAGTTAATATGCCATAAATTGTCTCTGGTTCTTTGACAATATGTGTTGTATTTGTCTGTGCTTAAATACAGTTCTGAACCATGACTTTAACTGGGAGACGTGGGAATATTATCAGGGAATGATTCATAGCAATAGATATTACCCTCCTCTTGCAAAGCATCCTTTCTGTTACACTGTTTTGTGTTTTTTTTTTTTCCATTTGTCGCATTAATGTGAGTTGTGAGCAGAGTTCCAGAGGCAATGTATTGCATACAGGAGTTGTTATAGAACATTAAGTCCACCTCATAATTAAATGCTCTATCTATTTTCTTGTAAACAATAAGACCATAAAAGAGGTAATAGAAAAAAATGATGTCCCGAGCGTAATGGTTTATACAAAATATGGCAAAAAGATCACAGCATTACAGCGTGCTGGAAGTGCCAAGTCCTTTGGCTTTGTCCTTAACCCAGTAGAGTAAAGTTAGTATCATCCATGGGCTTTTGAACACAACAGATCGTCTCTTCATGGGTTTTGAGCATTGCATGGCAAGGATTCCCCAGCTAAAGAAAGAAAGAATACATTTCTCCGGATACAAAAATACTTTAAAAAGGGAGTTTTGTAATCAATTTAAAAGCTAGACCTGAATTAGTATTAGATTTTCCTTATGTTTAATTAAGTCTAATTAAACAATGCAGACATCTTCCTGTCACCTGTGGTGTGATTATGTTAAATATTTAATGCTTGTGAAGGATTAGACTGCACATCTAATCTATATCTAGCAATCTGTTCTCTCTCTGGAGTATTTTTGATTTAGTTCTGCTTTTGTATAATGAGTTGGATTTCAAAGGAAATTGTTAAATACTTTGGTGGGAAGGGGGACATGTCATGCTGTACTGTTTGGAGAGGAGAATATTGCTAACTAGGCATGCAACGTGTAGGCTGTAGTGCACTGCCAAGATGGTGTAGCAGGGATAGTATACTCTGCCTTTCTGCAAGGAGAAGGAAACAAAATCAAACCTTTCTGTTTGTTTTAGGACGTTCAGTATACCCCTCTTCCACAGCATAGCCAAATGATTAAGGACTTTGAAAATCAGAACACAGGGTTCACATTGAAAATATCCCTTGCAGCATGCACACATTTCAAGGTTGCACATTTCTTAGACTTGTTTTCCCAAGGGGCTGTCAACTGTGTAATAGAAAAATGTATTTGTACATCTCTCCCCTTCTGAGCCCCCCTCCTCCTTCCTAATCTTTGCACTGCCTCTGAAACACAAGAATGCATTTGTACATATCTGGTCACCTCTTGGGATGAACCCCTTTAAAGGAGAGGCCAAGGATGTGTTTCTGGGAGCAATTGCTTTAAAAGATGGGTGTTTGCATCTGATCCTAATAATCATCTTCTATAACAAAACCAGTGAAAAAAAATTATTCAGCTATTCATCAAAAATGGGTTAAATATATTCTTATTCATGCTATAAAAAGCACATAAAAATACTTCTCTGGCAGTTTATTTGCATTAGCCATTATTTGCATCTAAGGACAAAAGACAAATTCACATAATTATTTTTCAATTGGTTGGGTCTGTGTCTGTGTAATCATTTTTTCACAGTGTATGAAGCCCTTTCTCAATAGACCATAACAGTAATAGCTATTTCTTATTTACAACTCGAGGAGAAGATCCAGCAACCAGATTTTTTTATGCAGAGTGAACTTTTAAAAATTAAATTAGCAGAGCTAACGTGGTGGCCCATAGTAAACTAATTAGTTGTTAGACTGTTGGCAGAGATAGTATCAACTCTTTCAGACTTCCTAACATCCTTAAAAATTGCAAGCAAAGGTTGTCTGTTGCATTTTGGTTAAGCATGAAAATATGCATCCTCTTTAGTCAAAATGAGAAGGTAATGTCATAACAAGCAGCTAAGGGGCAGAGGAAATAGCCCCCAAAAACATGCTGATCAAAAGCAAAGCCCAGTCAGATGGATAAGAGGTTTTCATTACTACAGTTTAAGTAGCTTGAACATTGGTAGCTTTATGATCTCTAGATAAGCCCACGTGCTTTGATCTGCAAAAACAGGATAACGTTCAAGGGGGCTTTATGAAATGGAGCTCAGTAGGGTAACCTGAGTCGAACAATAATACTCAAACAAATGAACACACCCACTGATCTGGTGCTGGGGGGGGGGCTATGACTCGAATAATGTCTTCCTGGCACCTGTTGGGAGGCTAGATCATGTATATTCAACAGCCTAACTGGCTTTTCAGAAGTAACTTTGCACTTATGTAAAATTAATAGGGTATTCATTATGAAATCCATGCAGCATCTTATTAAAAGTGCTCTGTCATTGAAAGCAGAAGGTGGAGGCTTTTTAAACTGGGGTTTTGTTGCCCTCTAGTGAATGAGGTCAGCATTATGCATGTGAAATTATTTTGATCACTGCATAATTAATGTGTTCTGAATTGGTACAAAAGTGCAGCCAAATTGCATCCTGTTCCCACTTGAATTAGTTAACCTACAGATACTGTTGCTTACAATGTGTTGCTTCCTTGCCTGAGCTTTTTTTTTTTTTTCCCCCCCTTGCAATGAGAATGCATGATTGTGTGGGTATCATGATAAGGCAAAGTAGCCAGAGACAAGGAATAAATCAATTAAATAGATCTGCAGCACAGTAGCTTTAATACATTGGTATATACTTAATATGTCTCCTGAAAAGAATGTCTAATTATACTGTCATGGCACAAAATGCATTTTCAATAGTGATAAATTATGCCATCATTTACTTTCTGAGAACATGCTGAGATTTATGAAAGATTACTGCAAAATTATCATGCCGGGATAAAAAAAGCCAAATGCAGTTATCACTGGCATCAGGAAAGAAAGAAAGGGGAAAAAACCCTTTCAGTAGTGAAAGGGCTAGTAGAATTGATAAAATGTTATGCAGTATGAAAATACGCTACTATGGAATGAAATTCAGCTTTACATTGTGCTCTTATTCTGACTTTGTTACCTGCTAGAGTATATTTTTTGGGCTTAGATGGGGAGGTTGTCCAATCCTGTCTACAGTTGGAAGCCACAGGGCCTAATTCTTCAATGACTAGAACTTGACATTTTTGCTTATCTGGTATAAAACCAGTGTGAAGTAGTGTCAAGCCCCAGAACAGCACATTAGAAAAGACGAACTTATTCTTAGTGGCCTTTACTCAAAACAGCCGCCAACTCAACGTGGATTGATCCAGAGTGCACATGTAGAGGCTGCTGTTACTGAACATACATTTCTTACATGTGACTTGAAATCCATATTCTAAAAGTTTTCCAGGTTTTTTGTCTTTATCCCTCACTTATTTTTTAAAGAAATCTACAGAATTGATGTCCTTTTGCGGCAACCTATACTGCCATTGCCATAGCCTGCATTACGCGTTCCAACCAGTGTATGTGGAATCACCCCTACCTGCAGGCTCAGTAGTGGGTCATCATGAACCTCATCTACTCCATCAGCTCCTTCACTTTCAGAAAGAGAAGCAACTCTTCCATGCAGTGTGTAGTCCCTTGTGCTTTTTGCTGCATCACATACAATCCAAAAATAAGGACATTCTTTTCTTCCCTCCACACATCCTTCTACCAGTTTCTTTTTGAGCTGATGCTTCCCTCACCCAAAGGTATCTATTATGGACTTGATTCAGAACCCATTTTTTTTTAATAGGATTTTTCTTCTGTTTATTCTAATGGGATTGGGAACAAGATTTATATTTTCCTGGTAAAGGCACCACAGTCCTGTATACGATTAGAGAATAYAGAGTTGAAACAACGGCTATTAAGGTAGCCCACAATGGTGTGGGACTGGGTAACCCGGTGAGGTCAATTAGGGGTTCGGATAAGGTTCAGAGAATGACAACCAAGTCCTTTATTGACCACTCTGGGAGACAAATGCAACTTAGAAGCAAGAAGATAAATAAAATGTTATGGTGTTTGCTGCACTCCATGAAAAACAGAGAGCGGGTGAAGATCAATATTCTCCAAATAGAAAGGACAAAGTTAAGGGGAAAAGTATTGCTTTCCAAGGCACTGAGTTGTGTACAAAACAGGGGCACAAATTCTGAATTTTCCACACAGACCAAGCTTTGCTGTCGTCCTGGTGAAAGCRGTGTGGACTCCCCAGGTTACTCCCAATTTCCTGTGTAAAACAATGGTGATCTGACCTGTAAACTTTTATGAGAATTTTACCTGAACACATAATTCGGGGTTCTGTCAAGACATCTATAAAAAAGTCCAATCTGATTTTTTGAGAGTGCATGAAGGGTTCCTAGTTTCAATGTAGGTTGTTTTTTTTTTTTAATTACTGAGTGCTTAGACTACTCCTGACAGACTGGATGGGGGTAGGGTAGTTGGGAAAAATGGGACATTTGATCAAAATTCTTATTCGGAGTAAGTCGAATATACTTAGTGCCATGGAGCACTGCCCAAGCAGTCTCACTGAATTAAAAAGGCCTTCCCAATAAAACAAGATATCACTGAGTATAATGATAATAGCTGGCATAAGTAAATAATCCCTTTACAAAAAAAAGACTTTTCTTAAACAAATAAAATACAAATRTAATTCCTAAGTGTATGAGATGCTTGTTAAATGTCCCAAAGCTAATGCAAACAGCAAGGCAGCCTGTCTTTCAGTAAAGAGTTGTCTTCATTGTCTGCTGCTGTATGAGAAATTTCTAGCAAATCCTCTGTGGTCCCATTCTAATTTTCCACCTATTGGCTGTTTTTATTTGCTCAGCTATTCCCTGTAATGGCATTTTCAGTACTGTCACATGATAATAGCAGTTACAGTAATATATGGTATACAGTTCATGGCCAATAATGTCACTACCTCTGTTTGTTCTGCAGCATATGTGATCTAAAACCAGAAATGTGAAATAAAAATGTATATATTATTGACTGAGATGTTAGAACATGAGAACAGATTCTGATCTTCACTGTGCTAATGTGGGTGTGAGATGACAGTATTGACTTCGGTGCAATTCAATGAAATTTTGTTAAGCATAACTGAGTTTAGTTCAGGCACATTTTATCGGCTTTGCTTGATGTATGCAGCATATTCTCATAACCTGTAGCACCTAGCATGTTGAATTGCCTTTCAACATTTTAGCTCTATTTTAGCCGCTACAAGACTTTTTTTTATGAACAAACGTGATTGGCAGTTGTTTTCATGAGTCTAAGTTAGCAAACAGAAATCAATCTCTTGTTCCGAGCAAACTCTTAATTTTTTAGAAAGTTTTTCCCTCTAGTCATTAGCGAGTACTCTTGGCCATAATAAAATTAACAGCTTTGGTATATTTTATAAAGACATTTACATTCATCTTCTTCATGCTTTACACTTGTTCCCCAACATTTTTTCTCACATGGTGAAATTTTTGTAAATATTGCTGGCTTCCTGTTTGAGTCTACATACTCTCTGGAAAATGCTATAAATAGAGAGGATGCCATTGGAAAGTACTATTTGCTGTTTGTGAAATTTAACATTATGCTTATGCTTAAATTAAAAATATTATTGCAAATATTACAGCGAAGGTTGAAAGTGTTTCCTAAGTATGTGGCAACTACTTCAGGGGATTGTTGTTGTTAACAAAATGGCAGGAAGAACAGATCCACAGTTATTTTTTTGCTTTCCTTTTTCTGTTTATTAAATACAGAGGTGATAATTGCTTTGTTTTGTTCACAGCTGACACTAGATGATGTTTTCTTTTCATTAGACATGTAGACTGCTGACATACTTGCTCAGCTTCTCCAGTTTCATCAGATATAGTCTCAGCTGATTTTTTGTATCTTTAAAATGAAGGCTACATTTGGTCTCAATAAGCATATTAAGTATTTTTGTAATTGAAACCCATTAATAACATTTTCTTCTGATGGGAAGAGGTATTTTAAGAGTTGGGTATTTTTCCCCTCTATTCATTAATGAAAGCACAAGTGGACCAAATTTCAGAGTCCAAGATCCATGGGGACAGGAGAAGTGATCTGATCCGCCAGTCACTGAAGCTCTCCACTGCAGGAACCTGTGTCATGAGATGACAGCACATCTATGACTATAAAATTAGATGAGATCTTTACACTATGGGGTTTTTTAACATTTCTGGACAATCCTAGCTTTAAAAGATAAAGCAATCCTGAATGCTTCCACACTCACTAATCTTCACTTTCAGTTTATTTTAAAATGAATTTTCATTTTCTTTACATTTATTGAATCATGTTTATTAAATTGAATACAATTTATGCAGAACAAATATTAGCTGTAGCAAAAAATTACCTACTGAGCTCAAAGTCTGCAAGAAAAAAAGGAAAGCAGTTGTGCTAATAAGATCTGGCTTCGCTTACAACACATCTGCAACATGAATCACTAGAAATGCTTGTTTCTATTACTGAATGGACTTAAAACAGGACATTACCAACCGAAGAGAGATAATTTATGCATGTGCATTTGTTCACAAATCACTTTCAATACAATGAGTAATTAAGGAAGTCATATCTCACCGTGTTGTTTCCAACACCCACGTAGCACTTATTTTCAACCCTAGCTCAAAAATGTCACCTCATCATTAGTGAACTTTTGTATCCTGATTGCTGTAGAGCTTTCACGGTTTGCTGCATGAAGTCTGGATGACCTACAAATTATTCTCCACCTTTGGCTGGTGAGAGTAAGAACTTGGAGTTGCCTAATCCATTCAGACATTATCATAGACTCATAGAATCATAGAATGGTTTGGGTTGGAAGGGACCTTAAAGATCATCTAGTTCCAACCCCCCTGCCATGGGCAGGGACACCTTCCACTAGACCAGGTGGCTCAAAGCCCCATCCAACCTGGCCTTGAACACTTCCAGGGATGGGGCATCCACAACTCCTCTGGGCAACCTGTTCCAGTGCCTCACCACCCTCATAGTGAAGCATTTCTTCCTTATATCTAGTCTAAATCTACCCTCTTTCAGTTTAAAGCCATTACCCCTTGTCCTGTCACTACATGCCCTTGTAAAAAGTCCCTTTCCAGCTTTCTTGCAGGCCCCCCTCAGGTACTGGAAGGCTGCTATAAGGTCTCCCCGGAGCCTTCTCTTCTCCAGGCTGAACAACCCCAACTCTCAGCCTGTCTCCATAGGAGAGGTGCTCCAGCCCTTGGATCATCTTCGTGGCCCTCCTCTGGACTCCCTCCAACAGGTCCCTGTCCTTCTTATGTTGGGTGCCCCAGAGCTGAACGCAGTACTCCAGGTGAGGTCTCACAAGAGCAGAGTAGAGGGGGAGAATCACCTCCCTCGACCYGCTGGTCACGCTTCTTTTGATGCAGCCCAGGATACAGTTGGCTCTCTGGGCTGCGAGCGCACATTGCTGGGTCATGTTGAGCTTCTCATCAACCAACACCCCCAAGTCCTTCTCCTCAGGGCTGTTCTCAATCCATCTTCCACCCAGCCTGTATTTGTGCTTGGGATTGCCCCGACCCATGTGCAGGACCTTGCACTTGGCCTTGTTGAACCTCATGAGGTTCACACAGGCCCACCTCTCAAGCCTGTCAAGGTCCCTCTGGATGGCATCCCTTCCCTCCAGCATGTCAACCGCACCACACAGCTTGGTGTCATCAGCAAACTTGCTGAGGGTGCACTCAATCCCACTGTCCATGTCGCCAACAAAGATGTTAAACAGGACCACATTATGGTCCTGATTAATGTTGTGTATTCTCATCATGCATCTATATAGCCTGTTGAAATTTTGTCATTGTAAAACTGGAGTAAGCAGATCTAAGCCGGTGTTTCAGAGTAAAATTTAGTTTTGAATTGTTGCTTAGAAAGCTGCATGCAGAAATTGTAAAAGTTGATGTGAAATGGTTTTAAGCAGATGGAGATTCAAGATTAACTACACAGAGTCAAAAAGTGAAGCGCAGCACTTGATTTCAACTGTAGTTATGGATTTGAGAGGGAGAACAGATTTAGTGCTTTTCTAGGTTAGTGGGATTCCTCTGATTTGAGCCAGTGCAACTTGGAGGCAAAATTTTGCCTAACAGTGAATTATTTTGACTGAAAACAGGCAATATTCAGATTTTCACACACGCACACACCCTGAGAATGCTTTCTTTGGGAGGCTATGGGAAAGATTGTCATTGATAAAAAAGAATAACATTTGAGGACTTCATTTTTTTAGAATACCTGCAAATTTGAGGGGAAAAAAAAATTACCTTTCCTACTGTAATATTCACACATTTTCTCAGTCAAGAAGGCTCCAGTCTCCAGTTAGATTCTTTAGAAACTGTAGTAGTACAAATAAAGAAAATGGATGTTTGCTGTCATCTCTTAAAATCTCCAATGCTTGCTTCATTAAACTCCATGCAAAATCTGAAATGTTGGTTCATATATAGGTCCTTTTCTTTCTGCAATATTTTTCAGTCCTCTCTTCTATTTGTTCTTCCTTCTTATTAGTGATTCTGAGGATATTTTGTACCTTTTGCACATTTTTTCTTATTAAAAATGTGGAAGTAAATATTGCTCTTAGCAGTTTTGGAGTAAATCCAGAATTAACTTAATGCTGTCATGGAGCTTCCTTCATTTTTGTAGTGCTATATATCAGTGCTCTGAGCCAGCATCCCTGCATAACATAAAATTTAAATTCTAGACAACAAAAATATTTCAGTGAAATATTTTTCCATTTTTTCTCATTAATCAAAATAACACGTTTCACAGAAACACAAGCTCTGATCATTCTCTTTGTGAAAAACTGAAAATGGATTATCTTGTTATAAAATGTAAATCTCTGGAACTTGAATGACACATTTCAACTACCCACAAATCAGATCCTCTTTCGCAATAAACTTCTTTTCTGGTTTTGTTTTGTTTCATTATAAAAACCTAAAGCCTGTCAAAATCTCAGAATGACACATACAAGAGAAAATCAGATTGCTGCCCACCTCTATTAGTTTCTATAATAGTCTTCAACTACAAGGASGAAAAATGAAGCATTAGGAACAAAACTGTTTCAACGACAAGAAGCATCTGAACTTCTTATTTTCTGACAAATAAGAAGAATATCTTTACTTTTCCCTTTGCTGCTTTCCAGTTTTCTGACAGTTATTTCTCTGCCTTCTTCAGCGCCAACGGAAATGAAAATATAAACCTTGACTTAAAAACTGCAAATACTTTTCTGTGGCTATGTGATTGTGCACACACATGCTGGGTACATTTTTTGTATGGTGCCAATTAAAAACATACATGTATCAAGGCTTATGTTTTTATCTGACCRTGCCTTGATCCATATTTATAGTAAGAAGGTGTGCATTTTTCGGGAGCACTTCTTTCTCCGTCAGAGAAGTAGTAGGTTGGTGTGTGTCTTACTTGACAGATAAGGGTGGCATTCACTCGAATAGGATCATCAAAACCAACATACTTTGACAGAACAGGCTTCATAAATAATGTGCATCAGTTTTTGCTCTGTCAGTGTAAATGCATATCCTCCAGTACTCGTTTCCACTTGTTTCATCCGGAATGTCTAAGAATAATGAATAAATCATAGTCCTGTATACATGTATGTATGCATATGTATGTGTGGATATTTATACATAATTCACGCCATAAATATCTATTTTGGTCTGGCACAGAGATTGTATATAAAGGTGGAGGTGTGCTATACAGACACTGGTCTTTGCTTGACCTAAATGATTAATCAGGATTCAGATGCTGCAGATGAATGCAGATTATGTTGATGCAGTCTTCCCCCCCCCCCCCCCCAAAGAACATGCAGCGTTCATGATCACCACTGGAAAGTTCTTTTGCTTATTACTCCTGGCTGTTTCTAGTCATTAATTGGCCCCAAATTGCTCATTAAGTTTTTCTTAGCCTGCCAGTTCTTCTAAGCTGTATGTGGTGCTTCCTTCTGCCTTCTCTCTTTGGTTCTCTTGTCACATAAATCTTCATAAACAAGAGTCATTGCCTTTCCTTCCATGTGTCTTTGTTTAAAAGAGTGGCACTAGCCAGGGTCTTGATTTTGTTTCAAGTTTCTGGCTCCATACAGGGGCATAAATTCTTGACATATTCTCTTTTATTTATAAAATATGTTTGAAGAACATGAACAAAACAAGAGACATATTTTGCTTGGAGCTCCATTTATTGGGCAGATTTTACACCACCTTACTTCAGTGATCTTTAACCTGCTTGTGATTTAGTACACAAAACTGATAACTCCAGCATATGATTTAGCCTCTCTAGTTACCACATCCTCATATGGCCTTCAGCCTTCCCTCTCTGTTCCGTCTTTCTTCTCTCCACAGGATAAGAGACAGTCTTTGTTTTATAAATCACTGTGCAAATCCCCATTGTTAATTTGCAAACTATAATTTATACAGTGTTGCAACACTTCAGTACGGAAGCATCTTAAAAAAAAGCTGCATAGAAAATGTGCAATATTGCCTGGAAATTAGCCCACAGGATTGTGGGGCGCAGAGTCCAGTTTTCTGTGTCATTTACAGAAAAAGAAGATAATTTAGATTTCACTGCCGTATAATTAGTACCCAAGAAGTAATATCTTCATTGGACAAGAAGAAAGGAATGGAAAAGGGTCCTCAAGAGAAAGGTCTCTGACTAGAGTGGTTGGCATCAGCACTAGATGCTATTGAATTTTAGCAGATATGATACACTAATAGAGGCACTTGTCCCACAGTACAGTAAATGCCTGTGTGCTGGGGCTCCCAATACACTAATTACTCTGTTTAACCCAAAGACATTTGTGAAATAGTATTTGGAAAGAAAGGCCGAGCTGTGTAATCTATATGCTGTGGGATTCCTACTAATGCTGACTCCTGGACCAAGTGCCCTCCACGTGAGAATAAACGACAAATGACTTTTCTACTTTATTCTTTCTTCATTATATTTGAAATGCAGGATGTGGTCTGCTGAACATTTTCAGTCTATCTTGTTCTCCCCAAAATATGGACCAGTTCACAACACTCAGAAAGCGCCAAGTCTAACAYGACTTTAGTGTATTCTAGGACATTTTTGCCTTTCAAATTAAACCTGGTTATTTCCAGGTATTGTACACTCCTGATGACTAAGAGCTAGTATGGGAGATTTTTTGTTTAAATGTGCTCAAGTACATTGTAAGGGAAGGTAGAGGAAATGCATTTATCAAAGATGGCTTTTACATTTCTCGTCAGGCACCAAAGAAGGGCTTGAATTTTCAGGAGGGTTGAATAGCTGCTCAGTTTTTGACAACTGGGCCATATCTGGATGAGCAGGTCTTTACAGAAAGATGGCCCTTCTGCAGGTGTCTGACTGGAAGCTGATTCTTTCAGAAAAAAAAAAAAAAAAAAAAGTCAGTCATGGTTGCTAGGAGTTTTGTCTTTTTGTCTGAACCCTGGAAATTCAAGGTTTTTTTCTACCCATGCCAGCAGAGGCGCCGCAGATCACCGTAGGGTCTGCGTACCCTGCGGTCACAGCATGTACACTTCTTACCTGGTAAGTTCACCTGCACTGAGTTAGATACTGCCACCTCTAAGCTGTCCCAAATCCCTAAGTTAGCAGGTTTATGTACCTTTAAATTAGTCCATAGTTGCATACATCTGACTTAAGTTTAGGCTGTCCAGCTGACTGTGGTTTGCAAAATAATGCATGGAAAGTTGCACCGATAGAAATAAAGACAAATCTCCTTCAAATGATTCCTAACCTCACCTTTTCCCTAACGATAGTTTGTGTTGTTATTAACTGACTACTAATGTCACCGTCTGGCCTTCTTTAATGACATTTGCYATTAGTCAGGGCTGTTAAGCCCAGCTATGTGTTTGTATCTTTGTTGGCCCTGGCTTGCTATAAATATCATCATTGTATATTGCCACTGAAAGCTGTGTAAATCGTTCTACGGGTCAGTCAGTTGTGAGAGCTGTTTGCTTTGAAATCCAGCGCTCAATGTGGCTTTCAAAGGGCACGTGCAAGTTAAAGCAGGGTAAACAGAAAAAATACGCACCAAGAATAGCAGTGAGTTTCAATGGTGTGCTGCTCTATGAAGAAAAGGATCTACTGCTGGATCCAGAGTTCAATACGGTCAGTTGGTATTTTCCATTATAACTGTGACCTTTAGACCACGTTCCTAGAGATCTTTCTGCTTCAGGCAATTGCCATACTCTCCCTCAAACACAGGGCTGGAAGGAAGCCGTGCTCAAATCCACCGTGAGTCCAAAGTGATTTCATTACCACCACATCTAGCCTCTCATCCGAGTCAGGAATATGATTAATTCAAATTAGGTAACTGATTAGCAAGTTGTACGTTTAAATGAAGAATATTGGATTGAAAATATGAAAGGGGCTTCATTTGGGATTTGAACATCTGAGTATGAAGCAGCTCAGCAGGAAGGATGTTCCACCTAGCGTGGGCTGCTGATGGTTGGTGAAGATGGGAGCAATCACTGCAGAACAGAGCAGTGGCTTTGTTCGCTGTTTGGACTGGTGATAGAGGCACTTACAGGTTTTGAAGGAACATTCGCATTTCCCAGTCAGCTCTGGGCAAACAGTGGTCTGGTCGGGAAAAGGCAAAACTCATTTCTAATTGAATGTAGCATTAGAGGGGGAGAAATGAGAGGAAGAGATCAATACTTACGTAACACTAAATCCTCCCTCTGCTCGCTTTTGCACAAACCACCTCGGATTCAAGTATCAGAGTGTGAACGTAGTGCAAGCTAACCGTTTTACATTGGCTCGGTGCCTGCTGTGCAGTGTGAGCAACTCCACTTTCAGCCTGTGTCTAAGAATGTCCAAATGGAGAGCTGGTGGGGAGTGCTGAGCGTGCAGCGAATTCATCCCAAACTATGCCTGCTTAGATAAACTGCAGTTAACTTAGATAAGCTGCCCAGAATTCATGCCAAATGCTACCAAAAATGGTAGCATTTCAGAGATGGGATTGGGTTTGGGCTTGTTGTTTTTCCTGTTTCCTTGTTTTTTGCTTTTGAGGGAGGAAAACTAGGTTTAAGTTATGGTCAGAAACTTGGCAAGTTTAGAATTGTTTGACAAATCCAATATATTGCTTGCAAAGTTTGTGAAACATCAAACTGCAAGGGGTTGGAACATCTGCAGTAACAAGAAAGAAGCAAATCATGACAGACTGACTGACTAGGGTGTTAAATAAAGTCACAACAAAACCTGTCACAGGTTTTCTGATAAGCTTTGGAAGAACACCTGACAAGTCACATTAATAGCAGCAGTTATTGTTTGATTACATTAGTGCTTTGAATGCAAAGGGGCTATTATTTTGCCTTGCTGTCTTTGTAAGAAACAGTGTTTTGGTCACCATATCCTAGTTTGTGAAAGTTGCTGAGCAATTTTATTTTCATGTTAATTTACAATGTCCCTTTTCTATGGGGAGATGATTTTATTTTGACAAAGTGCAGTAACACTCAAGAACTCCTAATATTTAATGTATAGAGAAGGTCATGAATTCATATCCATGCTGGGGCAAATATTACAGTATATAGGCCAGAGATGGATGGCACTTGTTTTATGCTACACTGCTGAGGAAGACAGTAAATCATAAGATGTTACTTCTCACCTTGCCGAAGTTGTAAAATGGATACAACATTTCTTTATATTGAAATATCCAATCAGGGATGGGGAAGGTCAGGTCATACAGCGYTGGGCTTCCCAAAAGCTAGAATTACCTCTCCAGGGTAACTGAGACGCCTTTTGAGACATGGAGAACAAAGTTTTTGCAGTGAAAATCAACAAATACCTGGCTGTCCATCACTGTCTCTTTGCATTGTCATGATGAAGTTTCCCCTTGACATCTGATTACAAAAAAAGAGATTGCATTGCCACTTCTGTTAATACAGGTTTTTGTACTGCTCTTATTGCAGGTCAGGCCCACAGTGCAGAACTGGTTAGGCAGTCCATGGGAAATCCCATGAAATTATGCTTGCGGAACACTTCAGGGTTTGGGGGATGTATGGGTTTTTTGCCTTTCCTGTGCTCCTTTCCATTACCTCATCTCGCTGTAAGATTTGATAGGCAAACCTTAGGCAGCAGCTACTTTTCAGAAGGTTGCCCAGCACTTTTTAGTCAGTGAGAAGGGGAATATTTGAGCACAGTGTGGCTTGGCCTCTTCGCCTCCCAGCCTAGGAAAGAGCAGTCTTTGCCGTCAGTTGCTTCTAAATGAAATTGCTTTGCTCCCGGGGAACTCAGCACTCCCTGAAGTCCTGAGAACTGGTAAATAGCAAAGCTATATTTATTATATTTGGCAAAACTGGAGTGGGCTTAAGTGTAAAGGCCAATTAAGTGTACAGAGGAGAGAGGAACAAAATGTTAGGGACAAATAAGCTTGTGGTAGCTGGAGAAACTGTCACACTTGAAAAGGAAGTGATGGACAGGTTTTTATTAGGAGGTGGGTTGTTGGATGGGSTTGACTTTCTCTCCAGCCAAAGTCTTTAATTTTCACTTTTGTTGCTTAATTTGTGTTTGACCAATAAACAGATCAGATGGTGACCTTAAACAGTTTTTTAAAGAAACGCAATGGTTTTATATCCTTCCTTCATTTGGGGTTCTTTCTGTCTTTGCCATCTTCCCCTCCTCTCTACCCCACCTGTCTACTCTTTTTCCCTGTATCTTTTGGATATTTAATATTAGAAAAGCAGCTGGAAGATTTAGGAGACCTTGGTCCTGCTAGGTTGTCTTTTCTATGAATACAGATATCAGAGTAATCACCCTTTGCACCTTACTTTCACTACCTGTAAAAGGGGGATACAGATATTTGACCCATGATTATAAAACATGTTAAACTCTTCTGCTGGGAAAAGTGTTGCTGTTTTTATTTCATTGACCATTCACTTGACTGATCTGCCCTAATGTTGAAGGCAATTAAGGAAGCATTTTAGCATTACTTGTTTTCATGGGACATCAGACATTTAATGTTAGCTTAAGATAGTTATGTGGCTTTGCTAAGAATATTTCAGATTAGTCAAATCAACTTAGCATACATGGACTAATTACTGGTTACCAACACTTTGGTTAAGTGGGGGAAAAAGTCCTGAAGCTTGTTCTCGCTAGCTAAGATTGCATTAATTTCTTTTGATTTATTTCATAAACTTGGACTTTTTTATTTCATTTTTGGTTTACTTTGCAGGGTATTCACCTTGTGTTTAAAATTTGCAGGCTGTTCAATCCCCCTCACACCTTCTGCAACAATCTGCCTTTTACAACATTCGAAATACTGTAGTGACCTAAACACAAAATGGCTTACAAAGGCTTGGAGAGCACAGATTCAAGCTCTGATTTTTATATTACCATCTTTATTTGCTGAAACAAACGGGAACTAAAGGAAGCTACTGCCACAGGCAATCTGTGTCACCAGTTGCAATGCGCATCTTCACGGATAGTTTATAAGCAAATTCTTCAAAACTGTTTCTGCATAGTTTGAGGGTTTTTATCCTGCATTTGGATCCATGCTTGGTAGTATATGAAAAAAATAACAGACTCTCTGATAATATAATATATATATCTCTTTAGAAAATGATTTAAATTCATTTAGTTGTGGGCATAGAATAACAAAGAGATGCAAAGAATACTAACCAGCGGGAAGAAGGATTGGTCTCTGGGAAAGAGAGTCGGGGTTTGCCTTTTATGTTTGGTGCAAGCATCTATCATTCAGCAGTGAAATGTGTAGTAGTTACAACATTAGTTGATTGGATAGTTAATAACTTTGATGCAGAGAAATTAACAAAAGAAAATAGATGGCATTTCTAACAGCAGTTTAGGGGAATAATTGTTCTATCTAACAATTGATTGAATAATATGTCAAGCAATATCAACATTGAAAAGAAGGTAAATGCCAAACAAGTAAATGAAACAATGATAGCTTTTAAAGTTGTAATATTTAATTGGGAAATAAACAAGCCTGGCATTATGTAAGGACTTGTCTACATGGAGAAATTCATCAATGTAACTATATTGGTATAATTATACCTTTCAAAGCAACATAAGCTGAACAAAGAAAAGTCGCTCTGATCGCAGAGTAAGATTCTCCGCATGGGGAGTTACACAGCTCTAACTCCCRTGTGTGGTTACAGTGGTTAATTTGCCCATGAAGAAAGGCCCTAAACCGTTTGATGGTCTGCTGCCACATACCTGCCCGGCTCCCTTTGCACCAGGCTGTGGCATTTTGCTTTGCCCAGCAAAATGAAGGCTGTAGTTGTATTGCTGCTACGAAAGGATGCAAAGCCAAATGATGAACTGTGTTGTTGCTCAGGCTGTAACACATCATGCAGTAAAGTGGCAGGCCCACATGGTAAATATCATTTAAATGCATTCAGTTTTATAATACACAAAACAACCCTCCCGTTGCCATATTTTACTATGGCATATTTTCCAATTGTGATAATATAATTTTTAACATTCTTTAACTTGCTTGCTAGGAAGAAAAATAAGAGTCTGTTGTTCTCTACACCTTAATCAAGTTGATAAATAGTATCTGGGTGACATTTGAATAACAAGTTAACTCAAAGCTTTGTGTTTGCGAAGAGTCAGTAATTTTCATAACTCAAGTTTTGAAAAGCCAAATTTGAAACCAGTTGACTGGGAAGGAATGAGGTAAAAGGAAAGGTCTAGCACTTCTTTCCCAGGCACCTCACATGCTTGGCTCTGAATCTCTGAAACCACATTCTGATGAACACAGAGTAACTCTTTAAATAGGAAAATTCAGATCTAACAGGTGAAAAAGACTAAATTAACAGATCTGAAAATCACTTGCTCTCTGGGAGAGGAAAAATTCATCTCCCATCCGAGGGTTTGAGCTGATTCAATGTGCAGCAGTGGGTCAAGAGAAATAGCTAGCTTCTTGTCTGGCTGCCTGGTCCTCTGCTTTTGAGAAAAGCACTAACACAGACTACAGCAACAATAAATGTGAACAGTTACACTTTCTGGGTGTACGTCTACATGTTTCTGTATGTTCTGGACCTCCTAGAGAAACTGTGCTACAATTTGCAGTGAGTACCCAAGAATGCAACTGGAAAGTCTGCATCCACCATACCCTTGCAAGCAGTTTCCGTGGATGCAGGCAGGCAGAGCAGCACCCAATCCGTACGTGTAAGCTTGCATTTTGGTTTTGCATCTGCAGATATTACAGCCTCAGCTTAAAGGAGCCTAAAGACAGTATGGCCTGTAGAATATTTTATGATTTTAACATGCTTATGTACTATGTGGCCTTTTTCAAAATCACTGTAAATGTATAAAGATTATAGGTGTTCATGTACGCTATACTTTACAAGAAGAAAATCAATTTTTCATTCCTCTGCGGCAGCTTGCAATACAACTGGAATATTACCTGAACCAAGTAAACAGAATTATCTTCTAACCTGAATAAGAAAAATGTAGCAGAAAGTCTTTATCTCTCTATTTTTGACTTTTATTATCTAAGTTTGACTGTGATTTAAAAGAAAGAAGGGAGGGGAAGATGAGCCAAATGCAGAATTGTTATGAAAGAAGCTGAAACGAGCCCCGTGAAAGGCCTGTGAAAGGTTCAGAATGGAAATGATTTTCAGTTTAAATTACTTTTGCAGGACTGGAATGTGGCAGTCAGGAAGCTTCCGTGAAAAGTCCATTCTTTTTTCTTCTACCTTTTTTTCCTTTGTTGGTTTGCATTTGTATGAATTGCCTGTGGCCTAGGCTGAAAAATACCTATCTTAAATGTTCATCCCTATGTATCTGTTCCTGGAGTATCTGAGCACATTAAGAATTTCTCTTTTATAAACCCTCTGTAAACATTATATTGTTATTATTATCCTTATATTGCAGATATAAGTTCCTCAAGGTCGCATTAAAAGAACTGGGAATCAGATTTTTGTCATAGGCCATTCTTTTCCTTGTATGCTTATGGTAGATATCTATTTGTAGATATCTGTCTACAAAACTCAAAAAAATGGTACCTAGATTTGAGGGTCATCCATTAATAGCAGCAGACGGCAGCCCGACTGACAGAAGAGTTGGACCTAAGGCAGAAGAAGAGCCCCTTTACTCAAAGAGAGGAAAGAGGTTTATGGGTTTTAGCTCTGAAGCTCCCTGAAGTGGGCAAAGGTGGCATGGATTCAAAGACACTGTCTAGCTACAAGTGTAAGGATTCAGATCAGGACTTAAAATGGGGCTTTTGGGCATGAAAAATCCACACCACCTTTTACAGCGATTGGTGTTTTGTCTCTAACAGCACAAGTATATTTGTCTCATTAAATCTTGTTTTAAATATTCAGCGGTATATAGTACTCCCTACTTCCTACCCCTAAATGCTTCGTAAAGGTGTTGCATCTCGTTTTAACACTTGGTACGCTGTTTTCAAATGTTGGCTACATCTCAATGACAGATACAAAGAGAAGGACAACACCACTTGTGACACGTCAATACATTTTGGTGTTTAGAAGTAAGAATTCGGATGCTTTTTAAATTATATATACTGTAATTACTGTATCAGAATTAATGGAACTGCACCAGTGTATGTCAGTGGAGTGTTTTACTCAGGAGATTTTCTGTATTACATCCATATCTCACATTTTTGAGGAGTATTCATCCCTTGCGATAACGCAACTGGCCAATTATCCAGTGCTGCATATGGAAACAACAAATGAAAATTCATTCCTGCTGTGATCAGATGACATTCACAGTTACGGTTTCTCTCCTTCTGAATTTATAAGTAGAAATGTCTTTAGTGTCTTTAAAATTTACATTATATAGTCTCTTGTACTTTACTCTCCCTTATAAAATCCAATTATAGAATTTGACTTCTAGAGCTTTTTCCTGCTTTAGTGAAGTCTACAGACTGATATATTCCTAAAAAATAAAATGTGGTAAAAAAAAAGTGTGGTTTTAATTTTTCAGTATCTATTGGAAAAAAAAGAGATGTCATGCTGACTCTATACATACAATGTAATAGCAGTTCTGTTGTTTTCTATGTGGAGTGATACATGACATTTTACAAACAGGGCAAATGATTGTCATGCATAGTGTCCAGCAGCTATCCTGGAAACTGCTCTGTGCTCTTAAACTTACGGACTTAGAAGTAACTAATGTCTGTTTTGTGTATCCAAAATTGCATCTCTTAATGCTTCGCAATTTTTTTGTCTTTTATACTTCCAGATTTGTCTTTAATTTAGGATTTTAGAACAGTATTGTTTTCCTTTCCTAAATTTCTAGATGATGTTTTCACCTCCTGGAGCTTTTATTGTTTCATCTTTTGTCTTGGAAATAGGTCTGGATTGATATGAAGATGGTAATAGTTATGAAAAAAATAATTTTATTGAACCTCAGGTTATTTCTCTCTTGAAATATTCTAGATAATTTTCTTTATTCTAAACTCTTTAATATGTTTCTTGAGTCAGCAGAAGTTTATTGTGTGAACTTATTAGTTGCCAGTGATCTTTCCTGGAAAATGGATAGCATCTGTTTTTTGGTAAGACTGATCTTGTCTTGTTTTTTTAAAGACACCATCTGCTTTTCAGTGCTCCAAAGGGGACTGTGGTGTCCAGCGGGATTTTTATCATATGTTTGCCTCCTTTTCTGAACATCTGAATATTTTAGAGAGCAGCTAAAGGCATAATTCTTCCTCCTAAACAGTATACTACTTTATAGATTAAAATCACACAGAAGTATTTTTAGCAAATGGAGGTTAAAGTTGTAAAATGCTTCTTATAAATGTTATACTTCCATATTTAATAATGGATATTTAGTGTACACTCATCAAAAGCAATTTTTGGTACAGAGTCATTGCAAATATATTAAATCAGGCAAACAACGGACCCATTTTCTGAAATGGGAGCCTTGGATTTGGTCCCCTAAAAATTGCTCACCAAAATGCTCTCAGAAATGCCTTTTAGTACCACCAATCACATCTACATTTTAAAAAGAACAAACAAAATCTAGCTTTATTCAACTGTGAATTCTATTGACCTGATTGAGCAACTTCTGTTCCTGTGAAAATTCATTACTTGCATGCTAATTACAATGAAACCCTTTCATCAGGATCATGACAGGGTATGGGTGAGGATTCTACTGACATTTCATTTCCTTTAAGTCCAACTAACATCCCAGTCCCTTTCAGCCACCAAGTTTAAGCATGAGCTTTAGTATTTTGTTGAATTAGAGATTTGGCAACTAGTGGGAATACTAATGTGAGTGAAATCRTATAGGTGCTTAAGGCTAGAAAGATCTGAACCATAGAAATAATAGAAAAGTAAAATATAATTATTTCCCTCATCTGAGGTCACATTCCGTGTTTCAGAACCAAAACAAGAGGACAGTTTCACCTGTCAGTATTAAAAAAAATGATTTATATCCACATTGTGTAAAGTCCTTTACTATGATTACTGCTTTAATGCAGTATTTCACTGTGGAAGATCTGAGGCAGTAAATGGCTAAAGTATCTGAGTGGATTGTTAGCATGGCTATTTCCTTAACAAGGCTCATAAATTTACTAGACCATTCTCATGTAATTTTCTTTGTCTTCCTCTACGTTCAACATGTGCCAGATGTCATTTCCAGACTGATTTTTTTGTGTGTGTGAAAGATGCACCACATGAGGGACAGCCAAGCAAATGCATTAACGGATGCAACTTTATTGATGAGTAGCAGCCTCTGGTGTTCAATGGCATCAGGCTGCATTCCCCACGGATAAGCACAGGAAATGCCACCCCAGCCCCATCTGTTCACGTTGAAGAGGTTTTACAAAAACAGGGAAGTCACGTACCTGCCTTGTTTTATGACACTCACCTCTACCACATCATATGTAGTGTCTTGCTTTATATACAGTATATTCAATGTTTGACCTTCTTCATCCATATGCATTGCACATGTCTTTGTAGCTTTCTACATTTTATGTATGTAGATGCACACACTTGTGCAGAAGGTGTTAAATACACATGCCTTCATACTACGTTAAAAAGAAAAGGCAGTATTTTGCTGCATACCTTAAAATCACAACGTCCCTGAATAAAACCTGTTCCAGAGAAACAAGATATTGTATAATACTTAATTCTTTCTTGTTGCGTAGAATGGAATTATATCAGAACACTTGATTCAAACACGATTGTAATGCAATGAATTTTAAGCTCTATTTCAGCCACTATGAATAAAGGAGATTATTCCTATTAAGGTGTGACTTTATCACATAATGTCAATAAATGTTGTTTTGTCCTTATTTTTTACTACACGTGTTAAGCAGGTGATTAAGAAGTTAAGCAGGATATATACCTGTTTAGTGACATTCTGTCAACAAGTGCTACAGAACACGGAGATCCTGGCTGAATACTGTTCCTTTTAACTTTTCAGGTCATGCCACTCCTGTCTGTCAGACAAATACAATAGGAATTACTCAATTTAACACCATTTCAGTTCTAATTGAATTCCATTTGCTAAATCCTGAATAAATACATTACAACTGCTGCTTTGGTCAAACAGAGAGAAATAGCCATCTTTTAATGACTCCCCTGTGGATTTAATGCCTATTCTATCTGTTAGAATAATGATTCCTACATCACTGGAATATATTTAAAGGATAATAGTTATTTAAACATGCTAAGTCTTTATACAGCAGATAAGTATTTTTAATCTGCATTTATGAAATCAAAAGGAGGGCTAGAATAACTAGTTACCAATTTGCCTGTTTTCTAAAGTATCTTGGTATCAGAGCAAAGCTACAGGACTATGAAAGGGTTTTATGTTTGCTTTTAATATCAATCTTAGGTGAGGAAAAAGGATCCCGTCAAGGATGGGATTCACATCACCAAATACAGATAACTACCACGGAAATGCAACCCCTGATCATCACCCCTGATAGTCTACTGGGGAAAGTCGGCCACCTGTGATTGATCTTTTTGGACAGCAGATATATGGAAAAGCTTAGATGAATGACTCCATAAAAGTGATCTCAGGAGGATTAAATTCAAAGATATTTTGTCTATTATAGGGATCTGAAGTTAGGTGAGATGAATCCCCCTTAAGACCATAAATGAGGAGTCCATTTATTGAAATTAGGAGGCTCACCCTGGAAAGGAAGGTAAATGCCTTATAAGGTATAAGTTTAAGGGAAAGGAGGGAGTGAAATTGTCTCACTTGAAAAGAAACAAACCAAACCAAAAATTGAAATTTTTCATTTGTTTCAGACCAGTTGAATATTTCAACTCAAAATATCACCGATTTTTTTCTTTCTTTTCATAAGAGATATGAATCTTTGCTGCTGCTGATGTCACTCATAGACCAGTGGTTAGGCATTCACCTGGAACATGGGAGACTGCACTTCCCAAAATCCTGCTCTGAACCAAGCAGAAGGAAGAGTTGAACCCACATATCCCTGTATGGAGATGAACGTCATTGTTACTGAGACATGGTAGGTATGCAGACTTCTCTGCCTTGCTAGTTTTGTGAATGGTCACCTAAGTGCCACTTTTTTTTTTAATCAGCCCAAGTTATTTGCCAAATCTGACTCAAAATGCTGAATAATTTCAGTTCTAATTAACTTTTTTTTGAATAAACTATTCACAGCCTCCCACTCGCTCTGCCTCCAAAATTCCATCTTTAGCACAGATCTTGTGAAACAATGTAGATCATGAGAAAGAGAGAATCTAATATAAATCATGTACTTTGCAGAACTTCTTTTAAATATAATGTGTTAAGCATAAYGGTCTTAAATATATGGTCTTAAAAACATATCAATGCTAGGTGATTTTTTAGGGCTATGTTCCAATTAAATCCATTGAAGCTTGATTTAGAGGTTACAGGTTGAAGATTCATACAGGACTTGAATGACTCTCGCTACAGAAGTGGATTTCATCTCTTTGAACAAACGTGGTCTAATCTGCAGTGAAGGCACCACACACAAGAAACGCCAGTTCTTGCTATGCAGCAGGATTTCTGTGTGAACCCTGCTCCCTTAACCTCTCCCACCCAATTAGCCAACTGATGATATTTGTGTCTTGGTAGCAACATTTTTATGAGGAAGCTCTTTGCCCTTTCTGGTGAGGCAGAGACTTGAAGAGTTCAAAGGCTCACGTTATGTTTTGTCTCAGAAACTCTTGAGTTCAGGATTTTTAACAAGTAAAGGAATGCAGCAAGAAAATTTTATTTGTAAGTTTGAGTTGAATGAATGGATGAGATATGGAGCCACTGATGATTGCCAAGACACCAGAATGCTTATTGATTACTGAAACTAACTTTTGCTGATTTTACRGTCTCCGGGGACTGTCTTCATGCTTCCCACTTACACCCTTGGCCTTAGTATTTTGGTAGCTACTTCCCTCTTAATCCAATCTGATTCAGAGCCCCATGACTGCTTTCAAGACTGTATTAGCAATGGTATGTTAAATATCCCCATTGATAGCATGGTGTCATTGGGGAATTCACAGGGGTCACCTTACTTACTGTCACCCTTCAGGTGATACTTATTGCCTTCAGGTTTAATATTAACTGAGTTGATGACAGAATAAGTGAATTTTTTTCCACCTTTAGTTATTTTGGTATACTTATGAATCACCTTACAAAATCTTACAAATAGCCCACTCCAAGATAAAAGATCAGAAACTACCAGCTTCTGTGTCTCTGTGTTGTTTTCACACCTGATGGTATTTCCACTGTGGTCAATAAAAGGAATAAAGGAAAAAACATGCAGTGATTTTGCTTCTTCAAGAATTAAACATTGAATGAGATATTTAGGATCATCTGGCCATACTACTTGACCTTTTGAGTATTATGGCCGAATGGTGACAAGGTATTTTTGAAGAACTGTCAAGAGATAGTATATGGGCAGGTGTTCAGAGGATCCCCTTTAAGGTTGTCTAGTTTTGTTTCTTGTATACCTAGACTTTAAAAATCAGTACGAATGATTTGAAGACRTGGCCAGTTGTGATGACAGGATGACTTCTGTTAGAATATATGGGGTTCCATTTTCTACTATTTTGTTTTATTCTTTTTCCCTTTCTTTATCCTTTCCTTTTTCTTTTCTCTTCTTTTCTCTTTTCTCTTTTCTTTTTCCCTTTCTTTATCTTTTCTTTATCCTTTTCTTTTTTCTCTTCTCTTCTCTTCTCTTCTCTTCTCTTCTTTTCTTTTTTTTCTTTTCTTTTCTTTTCTCAGGGTGACCTTAAACTAATCTAATCTATGTAGATAAAAAACTCCCATCTTCTACCTAATGAAAAGATAAGATAAACCCACACAGATTTGAGGTGTATGATACACTGTTATGTGCTTACAAACCAAAATGTATTGGCAGCAGCCCAAAAGTGTCTTAGAAGATACACAGAAATAAGATAGACAGGTAGAAACAATTATTGATCAAGACCTTTTGTACTAGGAGCTAAAGTTAATAACATTTTATATCAGAATCAAGTGTGGATCCTTAGGGTGAGAGATGTATTCTGAAAATGTTTACTCATACTTTGCTATGCGCAGGCTTGTAGGGAAGCAGTTCAAACTCAGTAGCATGGGAGCAGAAAAACAGAAGATCACAAAAACTTTGGAAACATGAGTGCTAATCAGTCATTATTTGTTCTTTTTTTAAGTTAACATGGCTACATGTGGCCAAACACAACTAGATTGGATTTTTTTTTTTTTAATTTAAAATTCCTTGGTACACAGAATAACCATTTCAGGAAAGAACATTCAGATTATTATATTTGCAATATACATTTTAGTTATGCTGTTTAATTAACGAGAACAAATGTAGTGTGTGCTCACAGTGTAAAATGAAGAATCTCAGTTAAGAATGGGTTAGGAAAACAATGTGTAAAGATAGCATTTTGCAGAACAGAGCTGTGTTTCAGTTGTATAAACAGTTATTGCAGCCACATATGCAAATCTGGAGAGTTGCAGGCATAAGTCTACTTGGACACTGTCCTGGTTTCGGCTGGGATAGAGTTAATTTTCTTCCTAGTAGCTGGTATAGTGCTGTGTTTTGGATTTAGTATGAGAATAATGTTGATAACATACTAATGTTTTAGTTGTTGCTAAGTAGYGCTTACACTAAGTCAAGGACTGTTCAGCTTCCCATGCTCTGCCAGGTGCACAAGAAGCTGGGAGGAGGCACAGCCAAGACAGCTGACCCAAACTGGCCAAAGGGATATTCCATACCATATGATGTCATGCTCAGTATATAAGCTGGGGGGAGTTGGTCAGGGGGGTGGTGATCGCTGCTCAGGGACTGGCTGGGCATCGGTCGGTGCGTGGGGAGCGGTTGCATCGCTTGTTTTTCCTGGGTTTTGTTCCTCTCTCTCTCGTTGTTTTCCTTTTCATTACAATTCCCCCCCCCCCCCAATTATTAAACTGTCTTTATCTCAACCCATGAGTTTTCTTACTTTTGCTCTTCAGATTCTCTCCCCCATCCCACCGGGGGCAGGGGGAGGGTAAGCGAGTGTCTGTGCGGTGCTTGGTTGCCGACTGGGGTTAAACCACGACAGTGCATTTTGTTATCTGTTTTGTATATGCAGTCAGAATAAGTAAATGTGAAAGCTAGGAGTATGAGTACCTGGCTGCCTTGAATGACCATGTCCAGTCTTATGCTGCCTGTGGGCAGAGGAAGCTTGAGATTTTATTCTGGACTCGGTTATTAGTTAATGGGACAAATATTCTGTCTCTTCTGTGGTCAGACATGACAGAAGAGGCATAAACTGTCCTCAGGTCCCTAGGGATTATCTCAAATGGGGTGCAAACCCTTACAAGTATGGACCCAGTCTAGCCAGCTTGCCAGCTTTCCTTCCCATGGCCTGTAGTGTTGAAGATCCATCAGCGTTAAGAGGAGGAAGATAAGGAAAGTGTAAAAAGGATGGCACAGGTGATATACCATGATGCTTGTACTAAAATAGAGCATTAGCTTGTGGCTAGGCAAGGATGCAAACTGGAGAGATTCCAAAGGTTCCCTCTTGTTGCTGAGTGCAGCATAACCTGGATGCAGAAGAGAATCTAGTTCATTGAAGATACCATGCTGTAAGACTGGTCTAAAGGAAGGTTTTACCTTGAATATTTTGTCTCTGCCAACTAAAATAACTTTGCTCCAGATTGAGACAACTGTGAACAAGGAAAAAAAACAAGCATACTGGCTGCATTTACACATTGACACTTTCAATCAAGCTAGCAATACTCCTGGTTTAGGGGTTAGGCATCGTCTGTGACTCTGAACTTGTATGTTCACAGTGGGAGGTTTGAAAACAATTTCCAAAGGTTGCCATCAGCCGCTTGCTGCTTGAAGGTATCTTTGCGCTGTTGTAGGCATTCTCGGTCTCATTTCAAATTAATGAACTCTGTGTCTTTCTTTGGGTCTGACCCAACTGCAGTCATGTTATTCCTGTACGGACAGGTACACGACAATGTTTCTTTAATGTACAATTAGGGCTGGGCTGGGTTTTTTTCAACCAGAATTATTTTCTTCTTTCCATTTCCTACCCTGCAAAAACATGTGTATAATATTTTATTCCCTTTCTTCTTGCAAGCTTTGCTAATTATACTACAAGTAGAGGCCTTATTCTTTTCTTTCTGTTATGTTTGAAAAAGGATGCTTAAAGATGGCATCACCTTTAGGAAAGATTTCTGGCAGAAGAAATTTCTATTCTCCCAACAACACTCAAGGCTAAGTTTGTTTTGATTGAACACTCTTCAAATGGGGGGGGGGGTGCCTTTATATAAAAGAATAGCTTTTCTTCAAAGGAAAAATGATATCTACAGTCTCTCTCATACTTTGGCGGTTCCCTCAGATATTATAAAGAATATTTCTTGTTTCAGAACAAAAAAGGAAATGAAGACGTTCTCGTTTTCCCGGGTGTCTGATCTRCATAACTGAAAACTCTGAGACAAATGGCCATTGGTAAAAACTCCAGAAGTATCTAAGTAAAACAGGATTTCCCCTCTTGTGGCAAATTAGGAGAAAGAGGATTACTAAGTCATACACATTTGAAAAATGTGCTTTTTACTTTTTTCCTCTGTAATCCTCCTCACAATTGCGGATTGCACCGCCCTTTATTTCCTAAAAGGCATTTTAAAAATCGACTAATATCAGGTCTTACATGAGCTTCAAAAGGCCCTAAAAAAGCCATGAATCTCCCCAAGTAGGGCAGTATTCAGTCTTCCAAAAGGGTCCAAAACGCTATGGTGAACCATAGTTAAAACTCATGGTCATTTCATATTAAAATAGCCACATTTTTCATATTAGGGATGCAGCTTTTAGTTTTTGGAATTGTGAAGCATCTTGCTGGCATTTCATCTCTCCTGCATCATTTCTGAGTCTGAATTCTTCCTCACCTCATCAGACGATAGAAGTCTACATACAGCACCTTTGGTCACCCTGAGCTGCTCCCACAGAATACAGCCCAGACCATCTAATCTTTGGAAGATCAGTTATGGACTGAGGTATTTGACAATCTGTTTCTAGATCATTATTGTAATAACAACATCTCTTCCTTCATTTCCAGGTGGGAACGCTCCATCTACTCTCCCAGTGTTTTGTGCTGAACAAAGTCCTCTGGGCTAAGCAAGAGACCAGAAGGTATGAAAGAAGCAGACAGACCCCAGAGGGGAGCCCTCTTCCTCAACAGTTATCAGAGCAGGATTTACTGCTGCTACTGCAGTTTCATGAGGCAGAGCTAATCCTACAAGGATGATGTCTTGCAGGAATGGAGGCAATAAGCTCCATATGAGAAGGTGGTCTCGTGCCTTTAGATCTTGGGAGCAGTGTCTTCAGGTTCTCATATGTGGTTTTACCAACTTAATGGGCCCTGCTACCTTTTATGAAGGTGAGTAAAGTGAAAGTCTCAGACTTAAACTTCTTTTTCCACTACAAGGTTTTTGCCCAAAATGAGATGAGACGATCTGACTTATGACCTTAGATATTAAAAAAAAAAATTGCATACATGCTTGCTTAATTTGCACATGTCTCTGAACATTTGAGCTAACATACATTAAAGATACATACTGCTTTTTGTCCTGAGCACCTGTGTAATACGGGATGCTGAAAGAGACTACCTAGCCATGAGTTTCTAGTAAGTATTTGTCATGAAGCTGTGGCAATTAYTGAAATGACTGTGCATTTGCTCTATTGATTGTTGGCCCACCAAAATAAAATTACATTTGGTTTCAGATAATTCATTTTCTGTACCTGAATATCAGTTTGCTCTCTGCTGAGACCTATCAGCAAAAAAATACAGTTAGTGGGCTAAATGTTAACGTTTTTCTTCCTATTCTGAAAACATCTCATTATAGATAAAAAAAATCACAGTGGGATACAGACATGTAAATGCCATTGCATGTTTGTATCTTGTGAGTTTTATTTCTAGGAGTCAGGCTACGTACACRCACCACCAAAGTAACGGGAGGAGTGGTGTGTTTAGAATAGTCCTGATGTGTCCGTGAGCCAGAAAGGCACAGAAGGCAAAAGGACTGACAGCAGCAGTAGATGGGTTAAAAGGATGCATGAAAATTTGGATGAGGTAGTCTCCTGCATATTGGGCGTAGTCACCAACTCTGATTTGTGTCATTGCTGACTAGTAATGTAGCACTAACAATTTAGAAGGCTAGGAAACTTGAGGGGCATAATTTTGTCCAAGATGCTTATCTTCAGTGCCTGCATTTTTTTCTGTGCGTTATCTATGTTTAGTCCCGCAGGCACCTATTTCTTGAAAGCAGATGCAAATCTTCAGCATTAATAATTGTACATATGCAGTGAGGTTCTCTGCTGAAAATTTGGCTGTGTGTTCATCAGCTGGTGGCACTAAGGGAGCACCATTTAACTTTGGTTGTCACTTGTGCAGAAAGCTTTAAGTATTTATTCTTCATACAGAGAAGGTACCATGGCTTGGCAAATGCAGACCGACTTACACCAGTCGTTATAAAAGGAAATTGTAAACATAGTCTGTAAGTTCRGCAAATGTGCTGATATCCTTAGTGCTTGTAACACAGCAAAATTTTTAAAATGTGACATATCTGAATCCAATAGCATACAGTAGTTAGTCATTAAAAAAGCCCCGGTGTTATTGCCTCATACACAGATCCAGTGATCACAAAATGCTATACATTAACATATGAAACAGTTACATTGGAGATGGCTGGGAACAGAGGGTTTGWTTCTTCTTTATCTTGTGGCTATTTAGTACCAGTCTAACCATCTCAGAATCAGAAAAGCTCAAATTCCTCTTTGCAGATCCTCTCTGGCACAATGCTGAATGCTTCCTGGATTATTTACAGATGGTTATAGCATAACCATTTCATTATATTGTGAGAGATGCACATAGCTCGTCATATAGAACTGTAGACACTTAACAGGTTCAAACCATTTTCCCTTGAGGTTAATATAATGATTCCTGTTGATTTCAATGAGCATTGGACAGGGCCCTTAGTGCAGCTTTTCCCCRTGTGTTTTAAAATGAACATTTCTTGCCAATATTTTCAGGTTTATTGTAGCTTCCTTCTGCCTCAGGCAAGGAAAAACAACAGGACACAATGACAGCACATTATGGGAAGTAGCATGATAAATTCTAAATAGATATAATTAGCATGTGACCCAAAAGAGACCTGCATATAATTAATATTGAAATATGGTGCATGCATTATATAGGAAAACATGCTGTGTATTCAGAGCAGAAGATTTGGAGAGTGGAGGTCTGTCTGTAAATGGCTTGTCATTTTTTCATTTTAATCGGAATTGAAATTTCTGCACTTGAAGATAYACAGAATGATCATTAAAAACACTTGGACTTTAGAAATGACACCACCTGCTTCCTTTTCCTCTTTTTTATTGTGACAGTGGGAAAAAATCCTTAAATCTTCAACTGGGGAAATGTGCATTAATGGGGAAACAGACCTCTGAGGAGCTAGCGGACTGACAAGCTGTTCAGGAGCATGAGGCTTTTCAGCAAATAACATTCACTTCTCCAGTAGTTTGTGGTAGATTATGTCATATCTAGAAGTCCATACTTATTCAAACCTAGCAAAGTGAATGAATAACASATACATAATGAGCATCCGTGAAAAAGGGAAAGAACATCTCAGATATAAGGTGAAGATTAAGAGGGGTAAAGCCACCAGTGAGCTGTGAATGTCTTGCCTTCTGAGTGACATTCAGTTCATATCACACAGCAGCTCATTACGCAGTCTGTTTATACCAGAGGGAAACAAATATAAAAGTTAGTCCTTTATATTTCACATTAAATGCAACGAGTTCAAGGGAACTGAAAGACCTCATTATGGAATCTGATACCACCCTTTGTATTTTGCTGGGTCCTATTTTAAGTAAACTGAATAATTTTAGTGGGTTTTTTAAAGACTTTATATCAAATATTTAATTAACATTTATTCTGCAACTTTGGAAACTGAAGCTTTGGATCCAGGATATAATTTTTTATCAGGAGGAATAAATATAAAACAGATGTTAAGCAGAGGCAATAAATTTCATCTTAATTGTAACTCTAGAGATGACTTTCTCACCAAAACACATTTTTTTTCTCTCTGTAGCTTTAATTCTCAGCTCTGTAATTGACACAGTGCACTGTCCAGCTATATTTTTGGTTATATTAGTTCTTCCAGTTATATTTTTGCACTAGGTTAAATGCAAGTTCATAGTCACATTTTCAAGTAGTAGTCTTCACAAACAGACTATGTCATGGTTTAGTAGTTGCAAATTCAACATATTGAATTTTGTGGCAATTCTGTCTCATAAGGTTGTTGCTACAGAAGGTATCTGGCATTTTTGTTCTTAAAATCTCATATGTGTGATTGTATAATAGASTAAAGGATGGCTGGTGTCTGCAGGCAGACTCTCTTGCATTGTGACCTTGCTAGATTTCCTTAGTTAAATGAAGTTTGATTTGAAGCAGAGCTGAATAGAAGCTCTTTAAGGTAAACCCAGATTGCTGTGGGAAGTGCTGTCAATCAGTTACAGTCTAGCACTTTTCTGTGAGTCAGTGCTCAGGACTGATGTGTCTCTGGGTTTTGAACCATTGCCCAATATAAAATTGAGCTTTCAAATGTGAGTTCATTAAAGATAGCACAACAATGTTGACAGAAGTGGCATAATTGGACCTAATAGTTTGTTTCACCATGTTTCATGTGTTCTGAATGTTTTCTTCAATTAATAATTATTCTGCATTATTCTTTCCCTTTGCTAAATAGCTGTTTAATATTCTGATTGAAAACAATGAAACTCTTCCTTTACTGTGATTTCCAACCAATTAGTTCTGGGCAATGGGTTGCCCATGAAAACTCCTGATAGGTCTCATAGCCAGAAGAAATAAAAAAATAAAGCAAACTGAGGTTATTATAGAGCAAATTATAGACTTCTGCACAATTGCTCAGTATCGTTGCCTCTTGGCAAGCAAAGCTTTGGATGGCTATCCTAGAAAAAAGCTGAACTGTCTCGTGTGCGTTTTATTTACATTAAATGCTTTTGGAATTAATCTGGTATAGATTCAAAAGACTGAAGAAGAGGTTACAAACGGAGAGATCGAGAAAAAAAAAGGGAGAGTGAGAAAGGTTCATTGTGCTGGTCATAACGATAATTGAACTTATCTTGAAATGTTTATTAATTGAGTATTCAAGCTGCTTGAATCTCCACATTTTCATGCTTTTCATTATATGAAAATTATATGACAAAATGCAAAACTTTTTTTTAATTGCTGCAGAATGTTTTATTAGCTTTATTTCCAGGACTGTCCTGTTATTATTCAGTGCTGAAAGCAAACAGTTCATCTTTGGTATACAGTGCACAACACGGACCTTCAGACCTCAGTGAAGACAGGCATGTTAATACATGAAGTGAAATGTTTCCTAGGCCAGTGTTTCATCCACAGCAGAACTGCTGTGCAGTTTTTTATGATGCTTTGATAAGCGATTAAGCAAAGAAAATATTATTTCAATCCAATCATACTGAAATCAACAGAACCATTAAACTGGACTTCTGAACTGGTTGATTGGACTGGACTATTCCTGAAGACCACCAAACTTCTAGCAATACTCTGTTCTTAATTCCAAAAAATGTGTGGGTACCGCAGATCGTTTACAAAATGTATTGTTAAACTAAAAGTACAGTGGTCTCTCAGTTTCCCTGATTTCTCTAGCCATTTAAGTAGTCCACTCATTTTTCCTCTTTTGTTGTTAAATAGTAAGCTCCAAATAAGGATCTCTGTCAGTCAATATTGCAAGTGTTTTTATTTTACCCTTTTCAAACAGTGAATACCATTTTTAAGTTGTTACAAGGTACTAGTTGTATACAAAATAATGCTTCTGATGGTAAAATTGCCAGTTACACGTAGTAATTCCTTCACAGACTGTCAGACCTGTCATGTTGCAGAAAGGTAGGTCAGTTGAATTGGTTATTAATGGATCTATTAAAAAATAAGCATTTAGGGTTTGTTTCCACAAAAAAAAAAGGACTGGCTGCATCATTTAACTGTGGGAAGTGAGTAATGTCTTTATCCTTTTTAGCCGATTAATAAACTGTGATCTCTAGAACAGTAATTTCAGGATCATGCCATTATTTGCTAATTCTTCATTTCTTCATTTCTTAAGAAAATATTAAAATTGCAGTTGGCCACAGCAGGACAGGCCCATGCATCATTGAAGAAACCAGTAATTTATGATGCATTTGGAACTCTATATTAACATTCCAGGCTGTAATGAAGTTTCATATTGAACAAGGTCAGTCCTGATTGTATGATTAAATAATTTGAAAATGTTATTAAAAGTTTGCATTTCTCTTCAGATTTTCAGCATGACTATTTTACTTTGGGGCACTCCATTAATCAAACCCACACAGGCTTTGTTGGGTCATGTTCATTCCATCGCCTATTTATGCAGACATGTAGTGATCTGGTTAAACAAGCTGCACCAGGGTTATAAAGTTTTCACAAGTTTTTGTTGGGGTTTTTTTCTTCAAACCTGGAAATYAGATACATATCAGTTGTTGTGGCCAGGTCTTTTTCATGCTTGGGTGATCACACTGTGAAAGCTAATGACTTATACCTCAACCAGTTATCTGTACCTTTTGAACAGTTATTCTTTCGTTATGCTTCCAATTAATCTTCCATTTTTACCAAGATCTCAGGGTACAGAGCTCTGTACCTGGTACACATCAGTAGCTCCAGTCCTCACTGATCCTCATTATGGTAGCATCCAGTCCTTCAGAATCTGATGGATTTATCCTGACGCCACCTCGCAGCTCTGCAACCCCTATTTGCACATGGAGAAGCAAACTACTGAGCTGAGAGGACAGATCTGAGATTTCTCAGGGCTTCTGGGATAGAGTGGCTGGTTAAACTCAAGTCTCCTAAATCTCTTGCTTGAACCTAATYGGTGTTTTGGGAAATAGGTAGAAACATTTTGCATGTTAATGAAGTGCTGTTTGGTAATGGATGGCACCTACAAGTATGGGATTTGAGCATAGGAGTAACTCAATGGGCTTTTTTCCTGTGATTGAGACATCAGTCTCTACAGCCCCTTAAACACAAACTGGGGTACAATACATTAACACTTTATGTACTTTTAATTGAATAGGACTGTTATTGAGTTTGCTGGTTGCAAACCCCCATTAATATCCACATTTCTTGTGTGGAAATCTGTGAAACTGAATCCCTCCTGCAAAATTACACTAAGCCATCTTTCATCTTGCTACTTAGCAAGGACCTTTGGTCCTTGTTTCTCGCCTCTTTTCCTCAGCTATAGCACTTGTCAGTTTGCATTATGCATACTTGTAAATAACAGAAAATGAAAAAAGATATTATCCAGGTAGAAGGTCATGGAAGTTTTACAATGTGGGCTTTGAATAATCTCAAATGATAATTACAGTGTTAGATTCAGTGTGTGTGTGTATAAATGTGTAATGTATTACATATATTTTTATATATATGTATTTATTTATATAAATATATATATAACAAACATTGTAAACATTTGCTTTTCCAGTAACAGCTAAGCTCCAATACTGGAAGATATAGCAGGAGTTTTGCCATTGATATCAACAGCATCGGATCAGCCCAAGGGGATAAAATAAAAAATAAAACTGTCATGTATGTTTTGTTCCCTGAATTTACTTTCTTTTGCTTTGGTGGTAGAGCTGGCCATCCTCCTTGAGAAGTCAAAGCATCTAATGAGGAAGGAGATCCTTAAGTGAACACTGTTGTTCAAGTCAATCCTGCAGTTGAGAAGGATGGGAAGGCTGCATGGAAAAAATACAGCAGCTCTGACTTTCCCCAGAAAGCTTGTCAAGAAAAAAAAGATCTTCAGAGCTGGTATTTTTGCACTACGTATTCAGCATTCACAACAAACTCATTATGCCAAAAAACGTGGATTGTAATCTGAATGGAATGAAATGCAGAGCTTTGAAAGCTGAATGGCCGGTTCCCTGCCCTGTTCTCCTCTCTTTGTAAAGGTAATGAAGGTTAACCTGAGCAATCAGGTAGGGATTTCTTTTGTATAATTGAATTTCTGATGGCTTTAGTCCACCTACCAGTGGTTTATTGCATAAAAAGCATGCCAGGGAGCAGAAAGGGAATGCCTGGAGAGTTCAGCAATACGGAGCCAACAGAATGGTTCCAGGTGCTGTGAACAGGAGGAGGCTTCCAGCTGTTGTAACTGTCATCACAGACCTAATACTCTGTCCCCAAGTCCCAAGGAAAATACCGGTGGTGTGACACACCAGACACAGCTGAGGTGGATTTGCTGTAGTTCTGGATCTACAAGTTTTGTTCTCCTTTTAACACTCTGAACTGTAAAATAATAAATGTGCATTTGCAGACTGCTATCTGTGGGCCTTGCCAGAGATATGTCATCTGATTATGCATGTAGGTAGCATTTAACATAATCTGCCCTGACACATTCATAAGATAAGACAAAAATAGTATTTTATCACCATGTAGTACCAGCCTCTTATCAAACTCCAAAGTCTTAATTAGGGATTTCTCTCCAGCTCCCCACTTGTCTGATGACCATATAAATGTCTAAATTAGATAATTAATATAGTCTATACTGCATGATAGTATACAGCAATTTAAAGCCCTAGGCAGTGAGCTCAACAGAAACATTTCCCTTTATATTGCTAGGAATTCAGCTAAATATGTGCATCTAGAAGTTCCTCTTACGATATTGATTCTACTTTTTAACTTCTTTATAGTTTCTGTGAGGGAATGCTATTGTCTCCATTCTTCATAAACTGAGAGATGAAAGGATATTGGGTTGTTTATGATACTTGGCATAAATGGTATTTTATATTTTATTTCAAATTTTAATCAATATTTGGTCTGTAGTTTGCAGATTAATATACATATAAGATGTACACATTCTACAGTGGGAAAACCTACCCAGTGCTTCATTTATATTCCAAATCTATTATCCCTATTTTTCTTAGCAAAAAGCTTCTTGCAAATTTAAACTGGAGCTTTCAAGTTCCTTATCCATTTCTACCACTGTAGGAATTATRTCTAATATTTGAACAAGTTTTTAATGAGTGAGACTAACACTGAGAAGTAATATCTTAGTCTCTAAGTAATGCAAAGCCATGTTTCCAGAATTTTCCCTTGATTGTTCTTTAAATATAGGGAGTTGTATTTGTTTTTTTCAAGTAATTACCATGAAAGTGTTCACAGTTTAATGCACGAGTGCGTGACTCGTGTCTCCTAAACAAAGAGATTCATAAAATAACTTGAAACTCCTTGCAGGTCCAGCCTGGAACAAGGTGCAACAGCCATGTGGGATTAATTTCCAGTACAAGGCAGCTGGATAGGTGGGACCGTCATTTTTGGAACATCTCCGTGTTTCCTCTGGGGTAGTGGGAACAGTGTCTGACCCAGGCTGTGCATAGCCAGGACAAAGCTCCAGAAGCCATAAATTGAACATTGTCACTCCTTGAACTTAACATATGCAGAGACGGTGATGTCAGAAACCTGCATTAATTGTTTGTAACAAGATCCAAGGCCAAATTTACAGGCAACAGAATATAAAGAGAATTAATATCAGAAAGTCAATAACAATTTCAAACTCAGCTGAAGAACTGAGGTCACTGCTACTGAATTTGTGGTATCTGCTTAGAGATACAGTAGTAGACTTCATCAGCTCAGAAAGCTTGCTTACTGTTGGATTTATTCTGATCAAAAAGCCTGTTAAGGAAAAAGAAGGAAGTACATGAACAGTAGGAAAGGCACAGAGACAAGCAAGCCGGACTGATGCCACAACGCAGTGCTGGCCTTGGAAAAATGAGTTCTAACACTTGGAAAATATTGTAACGGTCTGCATCACAAGACAGACGTTAATGATGAAATACACTGGTTAAATTTTGGGAAACCTGATGATGAATGCAGAGGTGCTGAGGATCTGCTCCATGTTTGTGATGGTGAAGCCACTGATAAAATAAAAAACTTCCCAGAGAAACTCTGGACCACTATAAATTTATTTTTAAATAAATGGATGTCTAAAAAATGTAATTTTCAAATTTTTTAAAATAACATTTTAACTAATTCAGATACTTGATTCAGGAAATTTTTTTGAGTTTTCAAGTTTTTCCTTGCTTGGGATAACTTATCACTTTAATATGTCAAAAGTATGAATGGAGAATAATTTCTAGGATCATCCAACATTTACTTGTTAGATTGTTGTTTTATGCAAATTTCTGATTTGCTARTATTTTTGGTGGAAAAGAAGTAAATGTCAGAAGAATCACATTGTTTCTGGATCTGTGGCTGACCCTGTTCATGACACTTTAATTTTGCATTTCTGCTGCTCTCTCCAGAGGACATTTTGGACAGCTCCTGTTTCTTATTATGTGTTTGCATCTAGCTATTATTTGGGGCTCAGAAATTATGCTATAGTGTAAATAACTCATATACAGTTACTTTGGGTGTTGCCATTTCCTCTAAAATTGAAAAGGGTTCCTTCTTCTGTTAAAAGTTTACTTAGTCTTCAGCTGTTATACTCATTTTTATCAGATTTTCTGGTATAAAACTGATTTACCTGTGATATTTCTCTCTCTCCTGAGAAATTCACATCTGCTCTAGCATCTGTCTCTAACTTCATTCAAAAACAGTGTGGGGGGGGAACATTAATTTTATGGATATATTTGTATCATTGCATTTCTGTCAATAAATCATTTGTTATTTTCAAGAAGAACCTGCAACCTCTACCTATCAATATTTTTCAGAAGCAGAGCTAATGCACAGCCGCTAAAAATAATCTCATGAAACACAAATGAAAAATACAGAGAAGTCAATGTTGTGAGTTAACACTGGCATCTTCTGAATATTTTTACCAGAAAAGAACCAAAGAATCAGCAAAGCATCAGCTTGTTTCAGCAAAATTTATAGTAGTAATCAGTTCCTGTACAGCTTTGAGACCCTTTCGGCTTTTGACTCTTGATTTAAATCACTTCTCTGGGAATATTGTGAATAAACCGGCACCCTGCACACAAATACAGTCCACAAAAGGCACTGATTCTCTCCCCAGAAGTTCCACCTCTTTTTTTAAAGGCACTTTGCTCAGCAGAGCAACTCACGTAGGCAGATATTCATTGGCTTTCAGCATGAGGCAATGTTTTAGGGTCCTTTGATCTCATAAAAAATGCTGACTCCCAGATTGTGTCTGGGCCTGGCTGTAGACACACCATCTACGTGGGTGTCTAAATACAAAGTACCGAATTTGCTCTGTCATGAGCTGAGAAATGCACCAACAGACCAGGTGAGACCCTGACACGCGAGTGATTGTTCATTGCTCCCTCCTTTCTCCCCATCCCTTCTTCGTTTTCTAGGACAGACCAGTGGCAGAGAAAAGGCGTAAGCTGCTTCACAGACTGCGCTTAAACAAATTCCTCCTCCTTCTATAAAACAGGAGGAAAGCTTTGTGATTCCTGAACTCAGTCTCTCCATTCCTGGGATAGCCCAGTTTTGTCCACTGATCCTTACCCAGGATGTATCGCTGCAGCCACGACTGAGAGGCAACATGTATGTATGGTTGCTTGGGGCAAGAGCTCGCATGGGTGTCAAAATGTCAAAACAGCTGCTCTGCCTGCTGTATTTACACTTCTCCTGGGACCGAGGATAGCAGAAGTTGCAAGCTTGCATTCTCCTTCCAAATTTACATCCTATTTTTAAATTGCATCTTTTTTGGAGGGTGGGAGGGAGTAAATCTACATGTAGATATGTACTCCAGAAAGAACATGTTCTACTTTTTTTGTCAGTTGATATAAAATAGGGCATGTGTTTTAAAAATAAGATTACTAGTTCTGGAATAATTGCGAGTATTAAACAAACCTAGGGTTTTTTTCTTCAGGCTTTTTTTGTAAGTATTTCAGGTTCTAAGCCCCATAAACTTGGAGAAAACAATACTAATAATTAAAAAGGAACAAAAATAAGCCAGACAAAGCTTTTAAAAAATTAGAATTGTTTTCTGTAATCCTCCACTTCAGATGCTGTATGCCAGGGCTCAATCTCTGGATTTCTTTAATCATTTGGATTGGCCTGTTCTTCCTCCTGGTTTATCCAGCGCCGCAGAAGGATTAAATCAGCGTAACGGACACTTGTTAAGTGTCTACATCAGTCTAATCAGTTTGACAGTGTTCTGGTTTATTCCTCCTTGTAAATTGTGGTATCATACAGATGCTGTACTGTATATAGCACCACTTAGTGGCAGAAAGTCACTTCAAATACTGCCTTCTGAAATCTAATCGGAGGAACTTTGTTCTGAGTCAAACCAAACCAAACCGAACCATCCCTTCTCCCTCCTCCCTGACTTTTCACATTCAGAGCCTCACAACGCTGCTGCGAGTCTGCCTCTCCAGCAGAACAGCGCTTCGGCTCTGAGCAAACCGATCAGGGCACATCCCTTGCCAGTCTCTTTCCTCCCGCTCCCCTTGTGCGTGTTCCGCATTTGACTGTGCCCACAAAGGCGGACGGGTATCTTTTGCCTGTGTTAGGGGCTGACTGAAACGTTTGACCTCAAGTTGTTTGCGTGCGTAAATAAAAACGTGCCACCCTAACTGCTATTATACTTGGTTATAAAAACAATGAACAGAACAGAAAATAGGAAAGCATCACAAAGCAGGCTGAGGATGTACCCCTGCTTTCAGTAGCCAGAGCATATCAAAACAATACGGACAGGTATTTTTTCTTTGCCGGACATTGATGTCAGGGATGTTTATCGTATCATATTGAAAGAATTTGTTTACTGTATTGAATTTTAACAATGTTAGCATGAACTTTCTCACTTTGGGGATATAAAGAGAACAAATCAGTGTTTAGGGATAAAGGAACTTATAACAACATCAATGCCTAGAAAATTAAAACAGACAGATACCCCTTTTCTCACCAAATCTCACAAAACCTTCCAAAGGGATATTGTGCTGTCATACTACAAACCCTGCTCGGATGAGAAGAAAGGGTGCTGGATCAAGATACATGAAGTAAAATTTCCCTTTTATTTCCAAAACACATACTGGACAGGCAACAGCAGGCTACAAACTTCAGGTTTAAGTTTAATGACACCATCTCTTATGCCATCGCACTAATTTTATTTTGCTGACTGTTTCCTTACAGTACTTACAGAAATGTCTCAAGTCATAGATTAGCACATTATGGTTATAAGTGAATAGGAAAACAGTAATGGTAGAGATGGTAAATTCCACTGTAAAGCTCCTCACAAGCGTTTGCAGTTTCTTTCAAAAGCCCTATCAGTTGTCGTATTTCTGATCATGCGCTACGCATCAGTTATTCCAACACAGTACTGAGCAACAATTTTTTCAATCAGTTATGTGTCCAAAATGCATATGCAATCGCACATCTGAGTTGTGTGTACAATTACTGAGATTCCATGCGTGCATTGGGTAATTTCTCACATAAATGCACTTAATTAGTCATCTGTGCATGAGTTTTCCTATTTGCATACATACTTACGGCAATTTTGCATGCAAATTAAGCACTTTATATATATATATGTAAAAGTTTGACTCTCATCATATTTACTAAACAGAAGCTTATGTTGGATCTGGAAGAAAATAATTGAGTTGTCTGACAGCGTACAATACAATGTGGTAGCTTGCATATGGATTATTATAGTGTCCGCATCCTGCTGAGGTTTTCACAGAAAGGTTATTAGATTTATCTCTCATAAAATACTGAAGGATCAGCTGTGTAAATGACCATTCTGTTGAAATATCTGGATAGGTAAAGTACAGGTTACCCTATTCAGCCCGTAACTTGCACCAGATATAATTTGTATTTGTTGTTAAAATCTTACAATAAAAATGTCCCATCCAAATCCTGTGCTTCTGCCTAGGCTACAATAAAACCTGCTACATGATTTTGCCATTTTCTATTGATGGATTAGCATGATCAGAATCACTGAAGTAATGTCACTTACAATAAGCTTTATTAAACCACAAGTCTGCCTGTAGCTCATAACGGAAGATGGTGCAGGAATATCTCCCCTAGTATTTCTCTCTCAAAGAGATCAAAACCACACACTCATCCACTGTCTATCAATCAGAGTTACTTTTTAGCTGGGGCTTACCCAGTCTTGGATGCACCAATATTTTTAATGCCTATACATGTGTCCTAGACACAGTTACAGTCTGACTTGGAAGCATGTGTGCAGTTGGGAACAGATTAGGTGATGTGAGACCACAGGATCTATTGGCCAGCGTTAACAGGATAACCGCAGATAATCTCATTAGATGAATGCATGAACTTGAAAAATTAATCTTTGGAATTCAGGTATTTCTAGACACTGGCAAAAGGCAGCAGTTACTCTGTATACAGAACTCTTTGGGCTCATGCATGAGCCCCACCAACATCAAAAAATAGCATCTATCAGTTGAACAGTGGAGTCAGGTGATAACTTCTGATGGTAGTTACCAAAATTTTAACCCATGTGACTCTAGTCTTTCTCTTCCTTTCTGTTTATGCGTGTGTGGAGGACTTTGTTTTGTATTATTCTTGGCCTACATTCAGTTCCTATTATTCAGCTGACCATGCATATAATGTTCCTAAATAGTTCCCTTTCTTTTATCTCTAGGCTTTATTTCACTTAGGCATGTAATATTATTAGTGGAACTCCTCCACATCATATTATTATCCTCATTTATAGCTAAATCAGTGATTCAGATATTCAAATAAATTTCATATACATCTTTAATTTGGCTGAAGTTGTACGGAGACAAGCACTGTAAATTTCTCACTACCTTTTTTAATTGGAAATATGCTGAATTTCCTTGAATCTGTGATATTTTGTCATAAAGTAATCTCTTACAAGAGCACATCTCTTCCTTTCTCTCCCTCTCTCCAAGTTTTCTTTTCTTACCTTTTCAGTTCTACTATTCAAATCCATAGGCTGTCAAAGCTGTCTCTTGTAAAATGCTTTGTCTTCCAGGTGGTTTTTGACCAAAAATGCTGACAGCTCCAGAAAATGACTTCATATCAAAAAGGTAACTGGGGCTTTCTCTGAGGAGTTCTGCCTCAGCATTTAGCATGCACACACACACATAATTTAGAGTATCTGCTGTGGTGCTAAAACTGTTGGATATATTCAGGAGGAAAAAATATTTGGGAGGCATACAAACAAGCTGGGTGCCACAAAAGGCAGAGGGAGCTCAGAATATAACTTCTATTTATGCTTTACCAATCTGCAGAAGAAAACATATACTTTTTTTCTGATAAAGAAGAAAAGCATGTATTGTCAGTAATATCAGAAAGCCTGATCTGGACTTCACATTTTTGCTAGATAGAAGAGTGTTTATTTATTAATATTGCTGCTTGTACCAGCGTAACTTATTTTGAGATCTGGACTGGAATAAGTTATATTAATGTGAACATTTCAATGTAGATAGAGCCATGTCCACCAAAAGCGGGGGGAGAAAGAAAGGCGATGGTGAAGTGATGAGGAGAATTGCTGCTATAAACAATAAAAACAGCAAAAGCTGCAAGTCTGAGAAATCCTCATTCTCCTTTGGCAGTCCCTATAAGAAACTAGGGGTGTAAAGTTTAATTATCTTGATATTCATTTGGAGTTTTCTGGTGTGTGATGAGTAAAAATTACACAACTGTAAGGCTTCATAGGTTAGATCCTGCCCCCTTCTCCTGATACCTTGTTGAATCTGTAAGTGTGAGCATACCCAGTGGTACGGGAGATCACAGGGACAGGACTTGTAAGAAAAAGCGTCCCCTCCTCAGCTGCTGAGGAGGATGCATGGAGAGGGGGGAGGAAATCACTTGGTTTATCTTACTTCGATAAGGTTCTTCTCAGATTGCTGTTATAGTGTAAAGCCTACTGTGAATGCAACCATTTTAGATGATGACTACTTTAGGCAACTCTTTGTTTCTGAAGTGATGGCACAATCATGCTTAAATGCGTGCTTGTATGAAGAGCGCCTTAAAATCAGTAAGTCTGGGGAAGCTTTTGGGAAACCGGGAATCTGTGGCCTTCCTCCCACTTGTAAAATGGCACAATGGCTATTAATCTTTTTTTTTACTATATCTGGTGGGGTTTCATCGTTTCCGTGAATAGGAGGCACTGCATCACAGAGCACCCTGGGGAGCTGACTGCCTGCTGTGTTAGGGATCTCTTGCAGTATATTCTCCTTGGTGACTTTCCGTGTCTGAGGCACACAGGTTTGTCCGTGGACCAGAGAGGTCACTTTTCTGAAGCTGTTACAAGGAGCATATTGACATAAACAGGCACTCACTGTATCTTCTGAGAACAACCCTAATTCTGCTTTTTTTTTTTTTTTTTTTAATACCACTGCTTTAAACTGCAGTCCACTGTAACGATAAAAACCTATTAAACCACTCAGTCTGCTTTTGCCTTATTTCTTTGTTTTTGCAAGAATACAATAAATGAATCAAAAAAGTAGCAGAAATTTTGCATAGGTCAATTTTGTTTTACAATATTTTAATAAGAGTTACATTAGTATAAGGTATGCTACCTCACCTAAGGTGAAAGAGACGTAGAACTGGGATTTTAAAATTGATTTTAATATAGCCATTGCTGGCACGCTGCCATTAATGCTTGCATAGTTCAGTGAGGAGACCACAGTGTGTCTCATAATTGGAGGTCAGACTACACTAAAGTTGGCCTCCCTTGGTCAGTGTAATTAACCGAGCAGGAAGGTTTTGTATAGGGCCTCTGAAGTTGTCTTTTCCTCATTGCCATTCACATTACCAACTCAGATGGAGAATCGATAGGAGCCACAATGTACTGATGAGTAGATAGTGTAAAAGAGAGAAAGTTCAAATTCCTTGGCATTGCCCCATGTCTAGCAGGACTGAAAATGTGACTTCAAAAGATCTGTTTAACCAGGAAGATAGTTGTATCTTTCTCACCATCCCAGCACACAGGTAGCACACACAGGGTGGTACAGAATCAGCTTAGATTCATGCATATTCCGTTCCTGTTTGGTGCTGCTTTTTCCTATGGATTCTTTCTTCAAGTCACTTTCTCCTCTGTGACTCATCATTTTGTCTTTAGATTTTGTACTGGAGCCAGATYGTAAGTAATACAGAATTTTGAGCTGTGCCCAACTATTCGTGTAGTTCCAGTGATTTGCTGTTGCTTTAAAAAATTACCTAAATGTACCAAAGTCTGGCTTTTACTGTTAGTTATTTACCCTCTGTCATTGTGGTCTTCCTACTCAGGAGCATCTTTGTTTCCTCTGTTGGCTTCTGTCTAGATCTGGTAGGTGCTTATGTCTTTTCCAAATCATTAATTTCTCCACAGCTTTGATTTACCTTTCACTTTACTGTTCAGTTCCATCTTGTCCCATCTTCCCTACACATCCTCTAAAAAGATCCCAAATGTTTTGAACTGCTGACATAAACTCATAATTTGCCATTATCTATAAATCCAGAATCATCATTATTTCTCTGGTTCTGTATATGTGCCTTCCTTTGTTACTACTTTTGACACGAACCAAAGTTAGTAATAATGACTTTCTAAATCACCGGTTAGCTAGCTGTCTCCTAGCTATCATCAGACCATACAGAAGAAACCTAAGGTGTGGTCTGCACACTGTATTAATTTCACTTCTCCTTGTTTGTCAGATTTTTTAATAAAACTACTTTTTATCCTTAGCATCTAGGCCATAACTGTTTACTTGAGTTCAGTGAAACACTTACTTATCAGAGAATTAAACAGGTTAAGCCAGCAGGAATATTTCCCAAATAAGGAATTCAGGTATCAGCCCTAAGCTAGGAAGGCAAAAGTCTCTTGAGACTTTGTTTTCTCACCTCCTGTCCATTTAAGTTGTTATTCCCATGCTTTCACATATTTGATGGCTGCTTGACAATTTTATTGTATGTTGTATTGTCCCTCAGTGCTCACACCTCCCTCTCTCTCATTTTCTATCTGTGGTAACACAGCTCACATCTGATGCTCATCTCCACCACTAAGGGTTCTATTGTCCCCTTGATATGTACATGTAACTCCCACTGCTGTCAATAGGAATTACATGTGTGCATCAAGGAGAGAAAAATCCCTTGTGTACTCTACACTCCTCATTATCTTGGCACAGGCAGTTCTGTGGATATCTCATCTATGAGCCTTTTATTCTCTTGAGCGTTGTGCAGTGTAGCAAGTTGGCTCTTAGGATCAGCAGTTTTGCTCTTGAGGTGTTTAGCAAGTTGATTTACTGTGCATGTGTACGCTCTTAAATGTCTTCATCCAGCCAAATCCACAGCTTGTAGCGTTCATATGTTAGATGGTAAAGCGTCCTATTTCCTTTTTATGCGAGAATACCGATTCATAACCAGTCTCCCAGCAGACTCAAAGTGAAGCGAGAGTCTGAAGCTAACCCTCCCAAACAACATGTGTTCAGGCCTAGCTCAGACCTGTATGCTTAAATGCAATAGTTTGTGAAAAATTCAATAGGTACAAAAATGTAAATGGCATATTTTAATTTCCCTTAAAGATCTGAAGGAAGATATTTTATAAGCACTTCATGTTAAGTGCTTCTAAACAAGGAGGTAGTTGAAACAGTAGCTAATCAGTTAGCAAAACTTTAATTCCTTCCAAAATTAATCAGAGTGTCAAGAGTTGAAGAAAAATGGTAGAGTGAAAACAACCACACATGTAAACCAGTGATTTCCATTGTCTGAATATTGGATTTGTATTCTCCTCTGATCCTTCTGGAAACACCTCAGTTTGGGAAGGTACCCGGTGTCTCACATAGGCCAGTGTTATCAGAAACGTAACTGGACAGCACACTCACTCCATTTGCAGACTTGTGCCCAAAGTACAGAGTCAGTTACCACAGCTTAGAAAGAGGGATGGCAAACTGGTTTGGGAAAAAAATCAATTTGCCATCAGATTAGAAATCAACTGTAAACATGTTGAAGAATTCTATTTTTTTTTCACTACTGCTCTGCCTTTTCTTCACAATCTGTTGTGGTGTCAGACTTATTTTGACAATACTTGTAGAACTTGTCATATTAACAAAGTTATCAAACAGAGCGAGCACATGCATAGCAACAGCTGTAGTCCAGCAAGAGTCAAAATAACTGGCCATAGGTATTCACAAGGAAATATCCACACTGTAGTTACACAAATCCAAAATATCCCCAGAAGTCTCCAGAGTACTTATAGTTTTATTTAAATAGCAACAACCGCAGCTGCCCTTCAACCTGGAACAATCTACTCCAAACTTTGGAATTTAGGATAAAAATAAAAGGAACAAATTTAGATTTTATATATACATATAAGGATTTATTTTTGGTATGATAGCGTCACTTAATTATTTCTACTTTTGTGAAAGTGCTTCATAAAAAAGGATACACACGACATTTAATACAATGATGGGATTTATTTCATGTCACATAACAAACTCATAAATACTTGTTTAAAAACAAAATAAACCCATAATCCACTAAGACTGTAAATTGGTGGGGTAGGAACAATCTTTTCATTATTCGTGTCTACAGAGCTTAATACAATGAGGTCTCGGTTCTTCGCTAACATCTCTAGGTGTTAACACAATGCTATTAAATCTACTCAATAGCAAAAGATGCAGTCAGTGGATTTATGTGTCTCATTCCTTCGGAAATGTGTGAATCTAACAGAATAGTTTAATGGCCAGATTTTTCAGCTGCAATGTCTGATTTTGCACGTACATCAGGTAGTATGCATCTATTTATGCAAATCAATGTTGGATTTATATGCACAAAATATACATGCCTGAGAACTCCTATTTGTGGAGTTGAGCTGCATTCAGAAAGGAAAAAGATCATATTTGGATGCCAGGGTCACGCTGGAGGAAAATAGCAGGAGCCATACTTAGCACTCGAAATCGCTGCTTTCCATTTTCAGTTTTCTGTGAAAACTAAACTGACTTGAGTTTCGCTTTGTGGCCCCGTTTTGATCTGCCTTTATTTTTACACCAGAAACCTTCTAGTTTAGTGGAGTTAGCTTTATCTGCTACTGATGTGAACGTGGACTAGGCCTGACATGGCTATTTTCCTCTAAGAAAAGAAGGGCCAGGTTCAGACTGGCTCACATACACGGCTGAGGAGCTCGTTCAGGCTCTACCCATTTTTCCACCTGATCCTGAAACTGCCATTCACCCAAATTATTCTCCTCTTGGGAAGGCACCTGCAGTGCCCTCCCCTCTTCCCGCCCAAGGTTTGATTAACACGGGCGCAGAGCCTGAACCGGGGGTGCTGACCCGCACCCCATCCCCTGCTTGCCCAAAGCCCACCCAGACACAAACTCCACAGCTCTGCACGGCCCCTGGTCCCTGCTGGCGTCGCAGCACCGGCCGCCTGCGAGGCCTTTCCCTCCCAGACACGGTGACAGTCGGCGAAGGCCTTTGCAGGCGCAGGAGCGGGTCCCTGTCATGGCGGGGCTGTGATTTCCTCTGGAGTCATTTTTTTCTCTCTCCAGGTATGCCAGTTTTTCTTCTCTGGATATATTAGTTTTTTCCTCCTCAATACGTTAATTTTACCTGTAGATACACTACCCCCCCCACCTGCTACCTTTTCCTCACGGCCTGGGCTACGCTTTCCTCACTGGATACGCCCATCATCCCCCGGACGTATGTCTGTCCTGCGGACATGCTAGTTTTTCCTCACTGCATAGGCTTGTTTTTCACCTGGACGTTAGKTTTTTCCCCACTGGGTACATCTTTCCGCTGGATATCTTAGTTTTCCCCTGGATGTGCTACTTTTCCCTCAGTGGATACCTCTCTCCCCTAGATATGCTGGTTTTTTTCCCTGAATGTTAGTTTTTCGTCTTTGGACATGTAAGTTTGTTCTCTGGACAGGCGAGCTCCGGCTCCCGGCGTTCCCCTGCGCGGCCCCTGAGCCCCTACCCTCCGCCGCCCGCCTTCCCCGCCGCGGAGCTCCGCAGGGCGCCGGGGGAAGCTGCTGCTGCGGCGCCGCCGCCGCCGCCGCCGAACTCCCCCCCCGCCCCCCGGCGGCGGGGCGGTGCCTGTCGCTTTAAGGCGGCGCGTGCCCGCGCGCCGCGGGGCGGGGCCTGGTGGCGGCGCGCGGGCGGGCGCTTCACCTGCAGCCTAGAGCGGGCGCCGAGCGGCGGCGGGAGCGGGGCGGCAGCGACCCCCTGGCCCCGGCACTGCGCAGCGCGGCACGGGGCGGCCAGCCGCTCCGCCACCGCCACGGCCCGGCGGGCGGGCGCCGCCGGGGCGATGAGGACCGGCTCGCGGGTGCTGCTGGTGCTGCTCCTTCCCGTCTGGGGCTCGGCGGCGGTAAGTGGGGCGCCCCGGGGGGTGGGGGGGGCGGGCAGCACCTCCGGGCTCCGCGCCCCGCGGAGGTTCCGCTCCGCTCCGCGCCCGCCGCCTGCGGGCACGGCAGCCGCGGCAACTTAGGGGTCGGGGCGTGGAGCCGGTCCGCGCGGCTGGGGTGGGTGAGCGTGCGGGAGCGGAGCGGCGACCCCGCAGCTCCCTGCCGCTTTCACCGTTTCTCCCTCTTTTTTGTCATCGTTACAGTTTTTAATTATTATTTTTTAGCGCGATCATTCGCCTTGCATCTAGTGCCTCAGCGGTGCCGGCAAAACTTGCCGTCCGTGATGCGCGTCGCCGGATAAACTTCGGGGGTAGCGGCGCGTCCCGGCGGCGGTGCCGCTCCGCCCGCGGAGCCCTGCGCGCCCCGGCGGAGCCTCCGCGCCCCAGCGCGGTCGCGCTGCGCTGCCCGCTCCGTGCGAGCCGTCCCTCCTTTGCCGGCGCCGTGGCGGTGCCTTTAACTTTTATTTTTACAAGCCCGTAAACACACCGAGTGGGCCTGAACCGTGTTGGGGGCTAATGGTCTGAAAAGTTTGGGTTTTTTAGGGTTTTTCCCCCCCCTTCCCCTCAAATTAAGGGGTATCTGCAGAACATCAACAAACGCCCGAACGCGTGGCTGCGGTGTTACAGCGCGAGCGGGGCGGCTGCTGTATTTCGYGTTGGACTGGCTGCAGAAACAAGAGCCGCTTATTTCTCTGCCTGAATCCCCCTGTGCCAAGTTGAATGTGTGAAGATGTCCCGAGTCCGAGCCCTCGGGAGGCTGGTGGGTGTGCAGAAGTAGCCCCGATGCGCTCTCGTGTAGCGAGTGCCGTTATAATAATTGGGTGATTTCAGATTCAAAGCCTATTATCTTCACTCAGCCCCTTTGAAATGTTTCCTAATGGCAACATCTTGCCAGCGACGGTCAGAGTCCACAGAGCCGCCGCTTCCTTGCGCTTCCCATGCAGTAGCTGGCATCCGTCTCCCGAGCGTGATTTTTAGCAGAGTGTGTTGGCTTGCTTTCTGCTTACTAAGCTCATCTGAAAGGACCCTTCGCTCCTCTTCCCTTCTGTCTCTCTCTGTAATGCAGTGTTGTCCATGTCCAGGAGTGTTTCGGGAAGCCCGGGGGAGCTGTGCCCCTCTCCCTGGGGAGGCGGGTGCGTGCCTGGAGTTGCACTTTCTCGGGGAAGTGACTCTGCAGGTCCCCTTGGTCCCCTGGCTTCAGCCTGCGCTGCTGGGACTGGAGATGTCGGAGGCGTCAGCCTGCATTGCTAAGCGATGCTCTGGCTAGCCCTGCCGACAGTCCGGGAGCGTTAGAAATCCCTTGCCGCCAGCACTTGTTTGTGCATAAATCACCTGGCACTTGTTAGGCATAAATCACTGGCTTATGTGCTTTCAGTGAGTTGGTTGGAGCTGGAGTCCGGGACCCTCCTTGCTGGGGAGTGTGTACTCCATCCCAAGGAGCCTGGACTACCGTGACCGGACTAACCTGTCCCTGTGGCAGGGGCTGGTTCCCCGCTGCGCAGTCCAAAGTTGCAGTAGGGCAGCTGAGTGTTTATTTGGATGCTTCCCCCTGGATCCTGGCAGGCTGTGCGTGGGGCTGTGCTGTTCAGTGGCGTTGTTACATTTTTGATTGGGTGTCCTCTCCATCCCTGGGGCAAGTGTGGAGCCTGGAGGGTCACAGAGGCAGCAGCAGGCAGAGCCTTGGAGGCTGCTGCAGGGCGAAGGGGAAGGAAGGGGACTTTGGCTGGCCATGAGCTCCTGAGGCTACTGCGAGCTGGGGTGCTTCTCCTCCTTCAGTTCTGGGGCTTGCCTGGTTTCTCAATAGCAAAACTCAGTGATTTGGATGTTGCAACATCAGGCCTTTGCGTGGCTCCAGTGCGAGCACAGCTCGCCTTGATGAATTGCTGCTCTTTGTTTCCTCCCCTCTTCTGACAGTGCCCAGTATCCCAGCCTTCATACAAACAATGCTCTCTATTGTAGTCAGGCAGCTATTTTCTGGCCCATTTTATTTTTGCGGCTACAGTATGGATCCACTCCAACAGATAGGCACTTTAGCACAAGCGGTTTCTACTTGCACACTGCTTTACTGTTCAGGTTTGCCCGTGCCTAAATACCCAGTCATCGGGTGCAAAACATTTTCCCAAATGACAAAAGTCATGGTGTGTGTTTTCCTTGTTTTGTTTTTGCAGGCACACAATGGGGATCTTACAGTTAGACCCACATGCAAGCCTGGCTTTTCAGAAGAAGACTACACAGCGTTTGTCTCCCAAAACGTCATGGAAGGGCAGAAGTTACTCAAAGGTAAGTGGAATAAAAAGCTTAATAGGTGCTGCAATAACTCTGTTTTCAGGAGGTGAAAGGAGGCTTAAAGATGCTGGTTTTCATGGTGAAATTGTCTGCAGAATTATGTTTGTGGGAGGATGAAACACTAAGTGGTTTACCTGAGCACAGTTTTCAATATAGATGAATCATTCAAAGTCCACGTGCCGTCTGCTTCAGGTGGATTGGTTGCCTATAGTACGCGAGGTCATCACTTCACTTTTAAGTCTCCCACTCCCACCCCATCTGAAGGAACTCTACATTTGATATTTTAGAAAGTATTTTTATGTATGAAAATCTAAGATCCTTAAATTATCTCTGCTTTGAAATGCATGATAAAGCAGACGTTGTTGTTGGAAATGTGGTAAACAAGCCTACAGACATTCTGTTCACAAATGTGGCATTCATTTTCATTACTGCCCCACTGACAACATGAAAACACAGGCAAAAAGAAACTACCAATTAGCTTTATACTAATTGCAGGATTATAACCACTTTTGTGATTGTAAACTCTAAGATGTCTTCATAATCCAAATAACAATAGATTATCCTGTRTATTGTTCTGTCTCCCTTTCAAGTTAAAAATAATTAAACTTTGTATTTGCATGATGTAGAAAATCATTGTTTTACTCCAAGAGAATTTTTGAAGATCAAAATCTGCCCACCTACCCCCACCCCCCTGCCCCCAGCACCCTTCTCGAGTTAAATCACTGACCATTAGTGGATGTTACAGCAGTTCTAAAAACATAGTATGCTGTGGAAGTTGGGGAGCGCATCAGGACTTGATGGTCTATTCAAGGGTTTATAAACCCTTTGCTACTTTCTCCGAAGTACATTTACTCACATGCATATGTCTCTGCCAGAAAGCTGGGATTTCTGTCTTTCTCCAGAGCAAACACCTGCTCCATTACTTTGATTTTTCTCAAAAGAGAGGGAGAGTTGTCAGTATTCTTTCTGGCTTCAGCAGAATCCAGGACTGGACATTTTTTCTCTACATGAGTTGGCAATCAGTTTTGTTTCTGAGCCCAGTTGTCTTGGTTTTGCTGTTCAGGAATTCTCTTGGCTGGCCTGGCATCAATTAGTAGACATTGGGGAGTTTATTTTTAGTTTGAAAGATAACCAAATAGGGATTTGACATAGACAAGCCCAAGAATATGGCAACACATGAAGAGACCGAGTACCAACTGTTTACATATTTAGTAGCAATTTCTCCCAAACCTATACACTGTAAGGCTTTACAGGTCAGTCTGTAAACAGAGTAGATTTCATGCTTTTTAGCTTTGGAAGTTATTTGATAAACAATGTCCTCCAAATACTATAGAAAGTCATGTCATTAATACGTGTGCTCGGAGGAGTATTTTTTGCAGTTTAGCACCTGATAAATTGTGCTGCGTGTTCATGTAGGTGGACAATAGGGATGGAGCAGAAGGTCTGTTTAGAGGAGTTAGCTGGCAATGACTTTGGAGACAGATAGTGGCTGTCATTCCATTTCAATTGCAACTGATAATTTTTAAATATGAAATTATATTTAGATAGGCTGTCAAGTTGATTTGGATGAAAATATGTTTCTATTTAATTTTATGCTTTAGGGGCCAGTTGTAGTTTTACATTAGTCATGGCAAACCTGCCCCTGATTTAGGGCTGAACTGGCCCTCAGGATTTTATGTATGCATGCACCACACTTGTAAGATTCGTGTCCTGATAACATTGTCATGAGTTATGTGATTTGTAAGCATTTTGTCAACTGAAGGAGAAAGAAAAAAGTGCAAATGCTGTGTTTGCTAATAAGTAAACTATCATCTTTACACCTTTTAATCTACAGTCAAATACATGCTGCTGTTTACCATAGGAGACAAATATATCTAATTAATTTGTACAATAATGGGGGAGAAAATCTGCTGCATAAAATTCTTCTTCGTGCTTGTGTTGTTCTTTATATATACTCTAGCATGTAAAATTGGCAGTTTTCCAGTTTAGGTTTAATTTTGCTTCCTAACACTTGATATGTCTGAAGCACAAAATGTTTATCTCTTTCTTCCATCTGGGTGAAGTATTGTACAATAGTTCAGACCAAAAATGGGTTCAGATTGCTTACATTATCATGTTTGATAGATTGACATATGTACTGTTTCACACCATCTTACCACGCAAAGCTTTGCTGCCAGCTACCACCATCTTACTCAACAGCATTCAGTAATTCATCTTCAGGCCAAATGGGACTTCTTGCCTGAAAAAAGTAGGTAGGAATTCACCTGTCAGTGCTTTCGTGGAATTGGGGGAAAAAAGTGTATATGTAGTTCACACTGCTCTCAGGGGATTCCAGTGGGCAAACATAAAGTCTTTATGCTGCGTAAGTCTCACTTCATCCTTGGGAAGGAGATGTGAGGAGTCCTGGGACAGTTTATGCTCCCTAAAGGTTTGTTCATCAGGCATCAGGTGGTATGTAGACCTCAGCATAGTGGTGAAGTTCAGCCGGCCTTGGGAAGTTTAGATGTTACATGGTTCAGCGATAAGCTGGTAAACCCAGAGTTTCCCTTTTAAGCTTTACAATATTCAGCTCTCAAATGTATGCAGTGTTATGAATGTATCAAAATGAAAGTGCTTATAGTATTCTAGGTTTGAATCAAGTTAAACAGATAATGACTGCTTATAATTGACTTATTCCAATGGAAATAGCTTAGCCTTAATTTGACAACGAGAGCTTTTACAGAGTCATTGTTTTATTACAAGTATGCCATAAGCTATTAACTACTACTTTGTGGTTCATCTTATTTGCCTGAGTCAGCTCTCTAACATCCTCAAAACATACAGATTCTAGCAGGAGCTATTTGTTACACAGTAATTAACTTGTTTATGATAAATGGATGGGAGAAATGTCACGGCATTTTGTTTTATGTATAAATGAAAAGCATTTGCATTCTAAAAATTTCATGTTAATGAGACTTAAAATAGTTTTCCCCAGTAGTGCCACAAATACCACATATTATACATCAGTGCTAACACTGTAGCCTGATGATGGGTATTAGCTGAGTTGATTTGTGGAGCCAGTGCCTTCCTTAGAAATACCGTCCCTGCATCTCTTAATAAACGTTAGTGGGGTGTAATCTGTTACATTTTTTGGTCTTTGTTTTTGTTTGCAGGATAATAAACTTAGTCTTGATCACTGATGCATGATAATGTTTAAAGTAGGATTGTTAACTATTTTCTTCTTTAGCCTGAGGAAAAATCTCAAAGCTGCAGTACGGCAGAGGACAATTACGGCACGGGTATCTTTTTCTCTTTGTTAATTATTAATGTTAACTTAAAATGGTGAGAACATTGGTCCTGAGGGGTGGGGAGCAATGACATGCAGTACTGCACTGAAGACAGTTCAGGACTGACTCAGGGGATCTGATCCCCGAGTACTAACTCAGGTGTGTGGGAGGGATGGTGGCTAGTGGCCTCTTGGGGAAGGAGAGAAATAAGGAGTAGGATGCTAAAAGTGATATGCAATACGATCTAAGGGGAGCTGATACTCTTGATACTTGGTTTATGCTCTTCTCCATTTTTGTAAGATTTTTGAGGATTGTAATTAAAAAAAAAAAAAAAAATTTTTCTAAATTAGAAATTCAAGTTTTATTGGCATGCTGTGAGACCGTGGCAACTGGTAGTGGGTGGAATGACATCACGGTGTTAAACGCATTATTTTTCCAGCGTAGTACCATCACAGTTATAGCAGGTCACCTCTCAGAAATACAGCTAAACAGCATCACTCATAGCTTTCCCTACCATCAGGAGACAATGTAAGCAGTTGAGACGTACAGCCCCTTTTTTGTTTTTCTGTGCATCTCTTCATCTGCAGTGATTCATGTTTCTGTTGCCCATCCTAAATAGTGCCTATACTGATGTAGCAGGATAACTTCACTTGTGTAGGCAGTTACGTTTGGGTAGAAGCGCGTGGAAGCACAGTTTATTTTCATACGGGAAGATGAATAAACTGTGCCAGCATGTTCTGCTTTAAGCAAGTGTATGAAACCAAAGGTAGCTAAGCTTCATGCAAATGTATAAAAATGTAATTGCTTCCACACTAGGATTTTTACTAGTGTTATTTTTGGTTAAAAAAAATAAATGAAATACATTAAAAACTTTACTGAAATACCTGTTTTTTCGTAAGAATTTAGTGTGGAGGCCATCTCTTGTAAGTTTTTTAGAGGTAGGATGTTGTTCTTCATGCTCAAAGCGTTTTGTTCTCCACACTGAGGTTTAAAAACCTCCATCCTATTCAGCCCTCATCACCTCCAACAGTAAAACTTAGGAAGGCTGYGAATGCTGTTCAGAAAGTATAGAACAGATAGACCGAAAAAACCCAACACTCCAAATCTTCATGGGATAGTGTAGAAGCAAACTTTAAATTAAAAAAAAAAAAAAAAGGGGGGGKGGGTGGAGGGAGAACCTGAGTAAGCCTTTGCAAACTATGTTTGAGTCTGGTTACTAGTAATTCATGTAGTAGTAACTGTAGGGATATATATTGTACCTCCTTTTGGATAGGTAAATGTACTGTATTCTTGTGGTTAAGGTAATACAGGAAATTGAATGTGGAGTGTGTTACTGAAATGTACTAACAGCTCTACTTGAAAATAATCATAGAGCCCCAAAATACTACTGCATACGTGAAATTTGGCCCCTGCGAAAGTATGAGACAAATCTTTCAGGGGGAATACTAATAGCTTTGCTAACTGTGCGGGGGGAAGGAGCGTACCCCTGGGGTAACCAGCAGTAACCTAGCAAGCGAGCGTGCATCTGCAGTGTTGTGTGGCCCCAATAGGTGAGTTGGCTAATGGGGACGTTCTGCCTGTCTATACGGCTGGCATCCCACGTTTCCTGGGTCTAGAGTCCAAAAAATACATAGGTACCCAGCTGCTGTTGATTTTGGTAGGAGCTTGGTTCCTAAAGGCTTCTGCGGGTCAAGGTCTGCCTCTGAAGCGTGCTTGGGCGGGCGCTCCCTCCCGAAGGCGTCCCGCCTGCGGCCGCGGGGCGTGCAGGGTGCCTGCAGCGCTGCCTGTGCGCCCAGTCGTGCTTCCATCTTCCAAGAGCCCTTTGGTGTGTCGTACGGATGTTTTTCGGAAGCAAAGAGCATGAGGAATGTTGGGATCTGTTTTGGTGGGGTTTCTGAGCACCTCTTGAGGGTTGCTCGGTCCTCATAGCAGTACATAAGCTCTGCTGCAGCCTGCTGAAATATCCAGTGCCTTCTCTGAGCTGCTCCGAGTTTAAAAGACAGACTTTTCCATTCACGCTTTCATTATTTTCTGGTCTGTGATTCTGCATGAAAAGCAGTTACTGAAGTTATCGTACACATAATTAGCTTCACAGTTCCCTAATAAAATCTGAAAGTAGGCRAAAGTCCACCGGGAACCCAGAACTCTTTCCCTAACCTTTCTTCGTTCCTTTCTTGGAGGAAAAAGAGGCAGACAGACATCAGCTTTCTATGTTAAGCTTGTACATGCTCCAGTGAAGCTGCCTCTCAGAAAACACTTCTCGCATTCCACAGGATGGCTTTTTTGAAAAGCAGTTTCTCTTGATGGGCACGTTGCGAATCAAAACCGTAATTTCAGTCGTGAGTTCCAGGGGAGACCCCAGAAAGAGCTGCTGCAGACTGGGGAACTGCTCATGCATATTTATTTTTAATGTTATTCTTCAGGTCTAACTTCTGACACAAAAATGATGTTTAAGATGACATTTTTATCTAAACAAAATTGCAGTTAATGAGACTGGAGTAGTCAATAACSCTCTGTAGAGTTAATCCCCTTACACTGTTTAATAACTGTATGTATTGCTTTCTAGATCAGACCTTTGAACCAAATTCCTCAAACCCAAGTAAAATTACTTTTTTCGGCATTCTGGGGAGCTAACTGATTTTTATCTGAATAAATCTGCTTCTCCAACAACAGACTTGAAGCTTCTCTCTTTTTTCAGGAATTTGTCTGTTAAAGAATTGCGCTGCTTCAAATTAGGCACTCTAAACAAATAGRTATTAAGGAAGAATATGAAACAACAATTTCTGTTGAATAATTTTTTCATTTCTTTATTTATGCTTAGGCTTTTAGGAAATAAACATGTCTGGAACAATATCAATTTGTTATTTGTAAAATACCCGTTGTTTTGAACTCCAAACCGATAATGTTAGGTCTTTTAAGGTTAGAAAATGTTAATTTTAAAGTCACTTCTTGGTTCAGAAACTGACTGTCGCTGACAGAGCTCATGAGCTCTGATCTGACAGAGCAGATGCTGACAGCATTCTGGAAATTCCGGGTTTTTGCATGTGGTAAATGAAACTTATTTATTCTAGCAGTGAAGTATTTTCTTGCTTAATTTTCATTGACCTAATGCCAGTTCTCATCGCCTAATTTCATTGATATTTATGTGCAAGCCTCCTTCTGCCTTAATTTCTACCCTGGAAATGAGTGTAATATTTTAGTCTAGAGGTAGCTTATTTCATTGCAAACTAAAGCTGGTGAAGTACTTAGTTTGACAGTAGCATGGGCTACGTGCATAGCTCATAGAATATTTGAGTAATATAGATAATACTTAAAAGTCTTATTTGAAGGGCAAGAAGAGATTAAAACTACAGAGGATAGGATTTCATTGGAAATCTGCTTCTTAATATTTTTTCGCATAATAGAATGAATTTGAGTAACATAGGGAAAGAAGGGAGTTTCTGTTCGATTTGAAGTTACTGATATATTCAGAATTAGTGCCATTCCTGTATAAAACCTACTTTTTTGTTTTTAGGCAAATGGAAATAGTAAGAACTAAGACCAGAAAGTGGTGTTTGAAAAATAAAGACCAATATTTGCCTCTGGCAACTCCAGTTTCGAATGGTTTGACAAGGGTTTTGAGATGAACCTGTGCCAGTGACTAGAGACCGATTTCCCCAGGACCCTGATCTCGAGCACTGCAATAGGAATTTATGCTGGCTTGATGGACTCGATCTGTATCCATTTCTGTGTATGTAAACCTTTTGTGCACTAGCCAAAGGTTTTGAAGAACATTTGGCTTCACATTCAATTTTCGTTTTGGTGCTTAAATGACCCCCCCGATGTTGCTTTTTCAGGTAAAACTCAAAAGTGTCCTTGGCCAGCTGTGCCATCAGAGGGTTTTCTTACTGCTCAGTATACTGTGATATATTGGTTTTGATATTTTGTTTAAATATTTATTTATTAGTATTTCTGAAAGGAGAGGCTGAGAGAGCTGGGATTGTTTAGCCTGGAGAAGAGAAGTCTCGGGGGAGACTTTGTCATCGTGTATAAATACTTCACGGGAGGGTGTAGAGATGATGGAGCCAGGCTCTTCTCAGTGGTGCACAGAGAAAGGGCAAAAGGAAACGGGCACAAACTGAAACGCAGGACATTCCACTTAAACGTGGGAAGAAACTTCCAGTGTGAGGGTTGTCAGACACTGGAAGAGGTTGCTCAGAGATGTTGTGGAGTCTCCGTCCGTGGAGAGACTCGGAACCCAACTGGACGCAGTCCTGGAGCCTGCTCTGGCTGACCCTGTGCTGAGCRGGGGTTTGGACGAGAGGCTCTGCAGAGATGCCTTCCAGCCTCCACTGCGCTGTGATCCTGTGAAACACTTTACAGGTGAATACATGAAAAGGCAGAATGATGAACTGAGCTTTTCTGCAAATACAGATCAAATAGCTTTAAATAAAAACATTGCAACAGCCTGSAAAAAATGATCCTTACAGGGAAATTGTGTTTCTGTAACTTCTTGGAAGCATAACCTCTAAAGAGAGAATAATTGAAACACCAGGGACCAGCGTTCTGCTGTTTGCTTCCATTTATGTCCAGACTTAACTTAGACATAGTTTGTCTCCTGGCGTAAGGAAATGTTACACTTAAATTCAAAAAGCTCTTGGTTTCCTCTTTATTTTTAGTAGAATAAAAGGAGAACATACGGAGTTTCTGTTTTCTCAAAATACTTGTCATTAGCACTGGCTCCTTCGCTTCTTTCAGCAGAATCTTTCCCAAGCGAGTTTTCTGCAATATAAAAAATAGTTGGGTTGAACAAGATTTTTTTGCCACAGGCTTTATGATTTTTCTTGCTTATATTCATTGTCCCTAATTTATTTATTAATTTTGAATTGCAATTGCACAGAGGGAGAGAGAAGCGGCAAATGTTCTGGCATATGGGCTGCACTGTCATTGGAAACAGCGATTTTCAGCCGCTCTTGCTACCCCATGCCTCATGACCCCAGGCTCCAGCATCTCTTTTTGCCAGCCTGTTTAGATTCCTGCTTTCTGCGCCCTTCCAATACAAAATTTTAATTATTTTTTGCTTTGCTCTCGCTACTTCCCTGCCACTGTTCCTCACCACTTGCCAGCGTTTTGTAATAGAGAGCCAGTGGCAGTAATTCAGCGCACTGCTAGTTATGCTGTGCAATAGCTGCTGCTCGGAGGGGTCACGTAAGCTACAGCCTATTAACATTAGCATGGTAATAGCAACCACTATGTGGAACACACAGTGGGAATGTTGGAAGCTCCTCCAAGGACCCCGAAGATATGTATGGGCCACCCATGAAAGAGGGGGGGGGAAATGCCCTTTCTGCTTTGAAATGAGCCAATCTGTGTATTTCATTGATACCCAGAAGCACTGCAATCATTGAGGCTATTACTATGCCTATTATAAATCACAATTTTGTAGCAGTTCATAGATTAGTCACAAAAATTACTTTTAGTCTAAAATTTTGTTATACGGAGTTTGTCTAGTAGCAATTCCAATCCTTATTAAACAAAATTGTCTTTAAAATAATTATGAATATAGCAATTATCCAAAGATAAATAGTTAAGATTACAAAAATTGTTCCACACAAAGCTATGTATCAGCCTGCTCTGTCGGTTTGTGTCTGGAGAATCATAAAAGGCAGGTCAGTGAAACAAACATTTGTTACTTCACCGTGTAGCAGAAAAGCATATTGGGATTCTTGGTATATGAAGTAAAAACATCGAGAAACAAGCTTGTGAAGATGTTAGAAAATAAGGAAATGGTTGCACTTGAAAAAGTGCAAATCAGGACTAGTTTAAAGCATAACATTTAATAACCTGTTTGTTCCTGGTATAGTCAGTGGTGATTAATAGATGACTCTCTATAAATCAACCCAGAGTGTTCGATATCTGCCCTGTAGTTGCTTCTGGCTGTACAATTTTTTTTGAGAAGTCTCACTGATTTCGCTGAGAGCTGTTTGTGATATTACCTGGACCTGCTCGTGCTCGTTGYAGTCTGTTCATTGGTGTTTTCGTGGACTCATAGAAAAATAGGGCTGGAGGAACTCAAGGGGATGTCTAATGCATGCTCCTTCCTCAAGGCATGAGCAGCTCCTCTGCAATAGGTTTGTCCCCAGTGTGGTCTTGAAGATCCAGTCATAGAGACCACAGCCAATATATAATATTGCTTCCCTTTCTTTCCTTTGCATTTAAGCTGAAGCTCTCTCGATGCAATTTAAACCTGTTGCTATTTGTCTTATTTGTCATAGACACAGAGAACAGTTGTTGCTTTTTTTTCTTCTTCCCCCCCAACACACTTGAAGATTTTTTTTTTTTTTTTTTTTTTTTTTCAGCTTCCGTAGGCTGAAACACTCATTTATTCCCTTTCATGTGTCGTGCCTGGGCTGCCTTCTCTGAGCCCTGATCTTTGCTACTAGCTTGATGCCCCAAGTTGATCTGACTATGCCAGCCAAGTCTCGCAGTGCTGAACAGACAAGGAGGATTACTTTGCCTGTTTTGCAGGCAATACTCCAGTTGATTTATCTAATATGATGATTGCTTTTTTTCTTAACAGTATGACACTGTTGACTCATGTTCAGCTTGTGATCCAGTATAACCTCCCACATTGTTTTTTGAAGAACTGCTACCTACCCAGTCATTTTCTATATGTGTAGTTGATTAATCCTGCTGAATTGGGTTACCTTGCTCCTCTTCTATTGAATTACATCTTTTTTTTTTTTTTATCGGCCTGGTCTGACTTGTTAGGATTGTTTTGAATTCTAATCTTGACCTCCAACAGAGTTGCAGATGCATCCTGCTTTCGTATCACTTGCAGATGTAACAAACATATGCTGCATTCCTTTATCTGTTCTGTTCACAAACACATTGAACAAAACCAGTTCAGAACAGACTGTTGCAGAGCCCATGTGATAGAGCCTTCTGCTTTGACCATGAACCATTAAAACTTATGCTCTGGGTGAAGTTATTGAAATAACCGAAATTAAAATAGTGGCTTGTAATCTGAGCCTTTTATGTCTTGACGTTGGATTTGTGTTCCTACAGATCCCAGATATACAAATGTCTCCATTTGTCATTACTTTTCCTGGCTTTTGTGAGAGTTACAAACATTGGGATCTTTGAATTTTCGCCATCTAGAAACATTCCAGATTAAAAGCCTAGGAYAGGCTCATGCAAGTTAAATAAAATGCTGTTGCTGTTGGAGGGGAAGGACTGCTTCAATTCCCTGTCCAGTATTGGACACACTGAATTTGTGGGGTTTTTTAAATGCCCCAGCTCAGCTGCTGGCCAGCACCAGAGGTCTGTTTCCAGGCTGCAGGCCATGCTTTTCAGGCTGGTTTCCTCCAAGTCTCTATGCGGTCTGCTCAGTAGAGGACATTTTTGTTGAAGGAGCTGTTACTAATCCCAACATGAGTGGAAAGAACAGGATTAAATTAAAGCTAAAGTAGTAAATGGGAGTGTTGTACCTATATGTGGAGTACGGACTCTTCGGTATAGTGTGTTTTCACTGTACTGATGGCTGGGGATTTCGACCTTTGCTGTGTCCCATTTCCCATCCTGTGATCTGTGTCTGATCTTGTAATGTGTTGAGGGCAAGATGTTTGCTCTACACAAAACAGTTAGGTATTGCACTGCCTGTTTTTATCATATCTATATTATTCATAAAGCTCATTAGAAGGCCCAGCCCACACTTAAATATTTTACTGTTTAGTATCTCTGTTTAATTCTGCCTGTCATGCCTGTGTGTTTTTGGTAACTGAAGAAAGCCAGATGCATGCTGTTCTCTGCGTTAGAGGAAGAGACTCCCTCTGCTGATAAGATCTGATTCTGGAGCATCTCACTTCAGGGGGGAGAAGAGGGTAGGGCTAGTGGATTTCCAGATGGAAAATTATTTATAGAGTATTATCCCCCCAGTGAAAGTGCTTCCCTGGGGAATCAGAAAAAGTCATTGTTTCAGGTCCTGTATGCCTTGCTACTTGTCGTTCAGGAGCCTAATTATTGCTGGCTGGTTGCTTAGCTCCTTTGAAAACAGAAGGTTTACACAATTACAGATGAAAGGCAAGTGTTTTGCTCATCTCCAGAAGCTTTAAATATTTTTATTTTGTTCCTGAATTGTTTGGGTGAATTATTCTTTCATTTATTTATCTTTTTATTGGCTTCTGAGCGTTTTTCAATTGATTCAATGTCCTTTTGACCCTCAGTAGAGGATAAAGAAATGTGGGTAAATGGCATTTAAAAAAAAAAGGATTTTTCATGTTGTTTGGGTTTTTCCTTTCCTGTGGAGAGAAGGGATAGGTTGAGGATGAAGAAAAATATGTGTATGGTTGCTTGGACAAAGGAGAAGCTATAGGTCATGGTAAGATTTGGTGTGATGAAATCTTCTTCAAGGATGGTAGCTATCAAAAATGTTTGGATTGCACCCAAAGATTTCCCTATACTATGTTCAAACTACAAGAAGAGACCCTCATCAGGAGAAGTTTAATGATCTCTAGGTCGCTAAACTCTAGATGCTTGTTCAAATAACTGAATAGTAGATTGATTATCTCTGTGCAAAGTTTAGCGAAAGAGATTTTTTTTTTTGTTGTTTGCCTGGAGTTTGAGACGTAAGAGGAGTTGAAAGTTAAAAGGCTGGTTGGTATACCTGATAACAAGCAAGCTACTCTAATCATACCGTATGGCTTTGATACCTCCTGACTAGAAGAAACCCAAGTAGAAGGGTTGTGTGGGGCAGTGGGCAGTTAGAAATGTTGGGTTTTGTGTTATAAAATAGAGATTTAATCCCATACTGATCACTGAATACCCATTGCATGAGTCTTTGCGGGAATTTCTGCRAGTGGTAAATTAACTGCAGTGTTTTGGCAAAGCTCAGTGCAGACGCTGCATTTCACTGGAATGAATTTTCCTGGTATTTTCAATAAAACAAAGTTTTGTTTTCCCTTTCTACTGTGAATTGAGGCATAATGTTGGCTGTATCCTGTTAAATAGCAGCAGAACTGAGCAATAGTGGCACAGCTGCTTTTACCTTTATAATAATATAGCAGGTTTCATCGCCTGGGAAGACATGATGATGAAGCAAAGTTCTGTTAATGCAGCAGTAGTGTGCTTTGGCAGAGCAGCTGTAAGAGGGAGAGTTTAACATCTGTGGAGTGGGGTTGCTCCTGGAAAAAAAAAACCCAGAATATTAAAATGGGGGTGGGTGGGAAGAAGAGATACTGCATGCTGAGTGCCAGGAGACTTGGGTGCCTCACAAAACTGCTGGGTCTTGGTTCATGTTGGGTCTGGACAACTCCAGAAGTGGTGTGTATTATGGAGACCTAAAGAGAAGACAAAATTTCTGCCACGGTTTATTAACGGTCTAAGTGATTTTTTTCAACCTTTCCTCTGCATTGGGGTCCCTTGTGAACAGTCTCTGATTGCAATATATGTGTCTGCATCTCCAAGGAAAATTTGTAGGGAATCCAGACACCAAGAAACCTATTGTTCTTAGGACAGCTGTCCTGAAAAAAGGAGAGGAAAAAAAAAAAGAAAGAAAAGAAAAAGAANAAAAAAAAAAAAAAAAAAAAAGCTCAAGGTTATATACCAAAATTAGTAACACATGCTCAAAAAAGTTAATATCTGGTGGATGTCAATTAAGTACTTCCCCAGCTAATAAATAGCTTAGGAGGTATAAAATTTAATACTCCTAAAATTGCAGAAGCCTTTGAAGAACACTTTTAAATCGGACTCATTGGAAGCAGGAGATTTAACACTGACCTGTTCAGAGGTGAGTACTGAAAAAGATACGGTGGAATGAGGGTACATTTCTTGAATATAGAGGCATTTTGGCTTAAGCTTTTCTTTTGTTAGGTGGCTTTTGAAACAGTGTATTTTTAAGTTCTTGCATAACGCATCAGCCGAATTGCACTAGTAAACAGTGTCCTGTTTATTTACAAGCCTAATTTGAAGTGTTTCTGAAGGCTCAGCTGGCTTGGGAGTGGGTCACTGTGCCACAGAAATAGCGTGAAGAGCAACTGCACGTAGTTTTTTCGCATGGCCATGCCTACAGGCTCTGCTCGCTTTCAGTCTTAAAACATAAATCTGTTGCCCATGTAAGGATCTCAAGCACCAGAATGATTCTCACTTTCCTTCTGTTCTTTCCCCATCATGGTCACCTGTGGGAAACAAGTGAGATATGTGCACATTTCTGAGGACAGTATTAGGCCACTCTGTCTTGGACAAAGAGCTTTTTTTATTTTGTTATGGAGCTTTCTTTGAGAGCTGAACAGAGAAGCAACAGAATCTGCTCTGAGGTCACCGAGACATGATGCAGTAGTTATGAGTTTATTTGGAAATCAGAGCAAACCAAACTTTGCCCCAGTTGGCTTGCTTCCTGACGAGCAGTACCCCATGTTTTTCCAGTCATGTGTTTTTTCCTAATCCCAATGGCARTCATTTTTTTGGCACTTACAGTTAGGAGAAAAAAATAAAACTAAGTAATACATGGCATTTGTTTTGGCCCTAGTCATGGCTCATAAATAGGGATAACATCTGTGCTGATAGTTTTTCATGATGTATAACCAGATTGAATGAACAAAGTTTTCGTTTATTGCTGTTTACTTGCCATTGTTATATTTAGGGTGCTCCAGTGTAAAGAGTGAAAGTATATGCTTATGTATATTACTCATGTATAGATCAGAATTTATATACATCTTGTGAATTTTAATTTAGCCACCGTATCTTTTTAAACTAAAAATGGCTTACTGCCTTTCCCTGAGCTTTACAAAACTTTTTCAAGATCCCTCCCAAATCTTAGTCTGTTGAAGACTTGTACTGCTGCCAAGTTTACACCATTCTTTTAATTAAAAGACCAAAAAAAAAAAGGTGAAACTTCCAGTGGACGTAAATCCTTATAATCCTGAAATGATGTAAATCAGTGCAACTCCCAAAGTCATTGGAACTATTCTGACTTACATCTAGTGAAAATCTGGCACATAATATTCCTGCTGGTCTTTTCTTTTGCCCAATAGTTGCTCTACATGGAGTTGGCACTGCAGACAAAGCGCTCTCTTACTAGCTGATAGAGGGTGGCACGGCTTCCAGCACTGCTGATTCAGCACAGCAGAGGCCATTTTCCTGATTTCTTTGTGAGCTAGATTAAATTACTCTGCAGGCTGGACTGGAGCCACAGGCCATAGTTTTACACCCTTATAACATGGTATCCTAGCCCATGGCATCCGACAGGTCTGGCTGTGCGTAAAGCTCTTCTGCTTCGCTGCAAAGGATTTTTTACAGGGCGATCTGTCCCTTTATAAGGCTAACGCCAGCAATACTGAAAATATTTTGATTGTCTAGTTGAGATATAATAAAATGGGGTTCTGTTAATTGAAGGAAGGGATATGATGGGGATCAGGTTAGTATGAAAACTCCACTGTGTTTGTCATGGCAACGTTTCTTTAGGTTTGCCTTACAGAATTACAGGATAATAAATAACAAATGTAAGTTTTTAATGAGTATAACACAACAGTAACACCAGTGAGGTGTCCTGCCTGAGTTCAGGGGGTTGTACTATTAGAGCTGTTCGAGTGACTTACTAAAATTTTGGGAAATCCATTTCCTTTTGTGTCTCGGTATATGGACATTTCTTGTCTATTCTGAGTGGGTTTGGAATTGAACCAAGGGGGTGAAGCAGTGGGATGCACTTTGTGGTGAGCTGTGTCTTGTTCGCATCCTTCAGAGCAGAGAAGTGGGATGTCTGTGACTACTTTAATAGGCACATGGGTAGAGGCGAAAGCATGTTTTCTGTTCACTGACAACTACTGGCTTTGTGTATTTAAAAAGCATAGCCAGCTCTGCTGTGCTCTCCAGGTGGGCTTCACGATTGCAGCTCATAGTAAAATTGGTCTGGCTCTCTTTGGCCAAGTATGGATGTTGCTCCGATTTACCCTCTCCCCTCCAATGCTCATGATCTATCCAAAACGGATTCTGGTGAATGGAGAAAGCAACGCTGTTAATGAGGGGAGAAAAGGTCAAACAGATGAAAAAAGTAAAAGCCAGCCTGCTTCCAGCATAGAGAACAATCTAATCTGATCCTGTCTAAGCCAGGTGTTCGAGTGAAGTTGAGACCAGGCTTAAAGAATTTTCACAATAAGTTTAGAAGTTTCACTCTATCTCTTCTGCCTTGCCTGAGTGTCTAATCACATTGTTTTCTCACTTTAAGGGACTTGCATTATATCAGAAGGACGGGCACCCCATACATGTGGTTATCTTTGAGTTGCCTTATTGCTTTTCAGCTTTATCTCTGTAGTTTAAACAAAAGCACCACCAGTCAAAACCTCCTGGTTTTAATACAAAGATGGAAGTATTTTTACAATTAAAAAGTATTATTGAATTGGAACATTTTTCAAACAGTAATTCCCCGAGTGTGATACAAAGGTGAAGTGCACGTTGCTGGTTTCAGTGCCAAAACAAAAGTGGGCAGATTAGGAAAGTTGTTTCCGAGCGGTTCGTTCTATTTTCTGAGACCTAGTTCAGTCTCGTGGTATCGGGTAGTGCTGTCAAGCAAAGGGTTTATCTATTGATTTCTGAATGTATTGTGCTGTTAATCTAAAACTTCTTTCCCCAGTGGAGTTTCTATTCAGAAGGTTCTAGCCAAGCTCAAGAAAGTTATTTGATTTGGGAAGTTTGAAAGAATAATAAAAGAAGGATTGATGCAGTTGGATTTTCATGAGCTCGAGTCCTCTAGTAAAATACACAGGCTTCTTCCTCCTGTGTGTATCCGTGATGGTTTGGTTCATTATTTAGGAGGAAAGCAGAGTATGGAGATCACTTAAGTTTTACTGTCTGAGAATTTGCCATTATGAAACTTGTTCAGAGGAAAGTTATGAGAACAGTTTTGGTGATATAACAAAATATAAACATTAATGGGTTAGTGCAGCTTTGTCTTTCCATAAATGTGCGCTTCATTTCTCAGCGATTAGGTCTTTTCCGCTAATTTTTAAACTATTAAAATTTGGTGCTAGAAATGCATTGTTGTAATTTCCTAATAAGAGAAATGTGGCAAGGGAATTGCACCATATATACTGAGGGGCTTTTCCCCTYGGATATTTCCAACATCCTTTAAGTATTTAAGGAAATTAAACCTTTTAAAAGAGCTACGGCAGGAGAGTAGATGGTGCTTTATGGACATTCTATTTACTAAAATGTTCCTTACTTTTTCTAAGAACTGAATACAGGAATAAACAGTCTTGTATTACAATAAAAAAACCCATACTTTTTGCCTTTGAGTGGACTGGTATTTCTTCGTCTGTTGTCTATAGTGCAGGAGTTAAAGAAGGAAATGGATGAGATGCATTTGGTAGCAAAATGAAAAAAATTGAGATATTTCTGCCTTTCTGGGTCTACAATCCTGTCTTGCTGAAGTCAGTTGCCTTCGCGGTGCCTGTGACTGGTCCAATAATAGGTTTATACTATTTCATTAGGACACTGTCAAATTAAATCAAGGAAGGCGGACTCGTGTCTAAAAAGAGCTTCCTTGTGAGTGTTCCCTGTCTCTGGAGCACTGTAGTTTGTTAGAGATGATGATTATTACTAAGTTGGGTTTGGAGGTATACTACTTGCTCTTATTTATGCAAAAAATGCAGCTCTCTGGAGGTATGTGATTAACCTGAGGCATTATTTTGTTGCATACCCAGGTGGGAAGCTGGAAATTAAGAGTATGCATGAAGAATTATCTGRATATGGGGAAAAACGTTGTATTAACTATGCGGTTAGTCTTTGTCAGTAGCATTTACGGTTTCTTTAGTCCTTGTGGTGAGTAACCTAGCAGAATTTATTGGCGAATAGTTCAATTTGCGTAAACGAGCTGATTTTCTTGAGTAGGCAGAAATTACATCTTATTTCATGTCTCAGATTTACCTTAAATGAAAGGCCAGATCCAGATTTGTCTTGCTTTTCTTCCCAAACTCCTATTTAGGCACTGGGTGAATAGGACACGTAGGATTTGGCCGACTGAACTGTTCAGACTAACTGAATTTACTGGAACTGGGGTAACTGCATTTAAGACTGTGTTAAAGATCCAAGTTTTTGAGCCAGATAGGAAAAAAAGTGATTTTTTTTTTTTTTTTTTTTTTTTTTTTTTTTAAATCCCCCATGTAGTAATAAATGCTATGGAATATCTGAAACATCCACCAGTATCATTTCACTCCTGAGAATCGGGTAACTGTGTAAAATTATATTGACCTGAGGGGATTGAAATATAGAAGTGGCCATGCGCTTAACTGTGCAGGAATCAAACTGTTTTACTGATAACATTTTATTGATTCATCTTCTCTCGGTGTTACAAGTAGCCTGAAGCTTCGCAAAATGAGCTGGCAATGTTTTTGGGTTGTGGACATTGCAGTACTGCAGCTCTTCATAGGTATTGAAATTTTATATATGGGCTGAGAGCTCACGTAATTATTGTGATTTGTAATGACTGAGACTGCAAATGGGGCTTCCCAGAGGTTTCATTTCAAGCTGGATAACTGGTAATTCCTCTTTTCCGTTTAAGAATCTGTTGTCCCTCCTTTTCTCTGCAGCTGTTGAGGCTTCTCTCTCTGTGAAAAGCTGAACCGTATCTCTGACTTTAATGAAGATGTGTAAAATGATTGAAATTTCCTTAACAAGGCAGCACTCTATATACAGTAGCAATGAAAATGTGTCTTGCTGTTCGCAAGGGATACTTTGTCCTTTTCGTAAAGGAACAGTGGTTTCTAACAGTATTATAAAAATAATAACAATAAAAAAAAAAAATCCTTCTTACGACAAAGCTTTAAGAAAATGAATGGCTTAAAAAACCACAATGGCAGATTGTGAGTTTAACCTGCATGTGTTGACTAATTAAATTCTTTTGAAGGAGCTAATTTCATGTATTTTATTTAATGAAGGCTTACTTAAGATTTTAATGATGTGGGTCTTTTCTCTTCAGTAGAATGCCATATTGACTCATGACATATTTTTACACAGGCTTCATTTTGCCGTGAACAAGAGTAGTTGAAAATGTGAGCGCTTGATAAAGTGTCATTAAATTAGCTTATTGTAGTTGCAGATTTTTATTACACTACTTCACAGAGATATGAATTGATCGCGTTGTACTTGCTGGTTTTTAAAGGTGCAGCATTGTTATTGATTATGCTACTTTATCTCAATGTTTCATCAGCCTGCTGGCAGGCTTGTTCCCTCTACAATTTTAGAAAGTACTGCCCTTTCTGCATTTTTTTTTTTTTTTTTCCTGTGTATTCCATGTGTGTGCGTGCCTTCTTCTATTGTAAATACACTGAAAGAGATTGCGTTTCGTGTTTGTACCGTGCCCTTGTGCACAGCAGCTCTCCTCCGTCCTGGGGCTTTGGGTGCTGCCGTAGGAAGGAGAAACGGTTGGTGTCCTGCTCGGAGGCGCTGCTGAATGCTCTGTTGTCCTGGGCTGATTTCCAGGGAATCCGTGAGGTTTAGTAACGCCGAGGGCAAAATCAATTCTGCTCAAATTTTATAGCATATGCGTTTGGAACAAGGGTTTCATCTGTGCAGTCAGTGTGATTGTTTGTAATGCGATGTATGTYACAAATGAAGTAGGAAAAATAAGAGCCTACATCTTGGATAGTCAAAACTTTTGGATATTTTTCCGCGTTAACTTGAATAGTGGATTTTTTCTATAAATCTTAGAACACCCAGACCTATTTCAATACTAAGTGTATTGGAAAAGGATTGCTGTCAAGGCTTGTCCATCTAATTAAATTCCCTTATTAGCACTGGAGCTGCAGTCTTTCAGAGAAGACATTAGATGAATAATCTTTCCAACTTATCTAGGTTAAAACTAGATGGCCTTTCATCAAATGCTAAGCCAGAAGTCCAACAACAAAATATTTGAGTGTTGCTCTAGTCACCCTTTTTGTGTGATCTGTGGTAATTCAATATATTCCTTAAATATAAATTGGTATTTCAGCTGTCTGTGAAACACTTTCAGACTCCAGTTATCACAAGCGCTTGATGCTGCAAGGGCTCTGTCACCTTATGCTTCAGGCTGCTGGCATTCCAGTGGTGATGTCTTTTATACGTTAATAAAGTTTGCCATGATTCATTTTGACATATGCTTAGCCAAATGTAAGAAACTTTTTGTCATAAAGTCCTGCTGATCCACAGGGGTTGGTTGCGGTCTGTCTTGGTGATCGTTGTCTCCTTACCGGAGAAGGGAATAACAAGAGTTTGACAGAGAACCAAAATACTCAAATTTGAGTAAGAGCCCTGATGTTATTTTTTAACAGGCGGGGGACTTGCTGTTGGAGGGAGCTACCAAGTGAAATGAAATACGCTTTGACCCTTGAGCTTTGCAAATGGGGAATTAGTGACTGCCAACAGATGTGCTTTAGCCAAATATAGTCTATTGTCCCTGTGGAATGTGTGCGACTGGCGAGAGCATCCAGGGGTCCTGCTGCCCTTCTGCCCCGGGAGCACCGGGGTCCTTTCACGTGGGAGGTTGGGGATGATGCAGGCGTGAACACCTTGTTGCCTTGTATAAATGGAAGAGAAAACTGTCTGTGGCAGAAGAAAGGTCTACAYTAGCTCAGGGTTGGTAATGGAGAGTATCATAATACTGAGCAGTAGATGTTTAAAAATTGCTGGAAGTTTCAAGAAACAAGATATTTGTGCTAATTAGACTATTGGCCTGTCATCTTTATTCACTACTTTAAACAACAAAAAACCCTCAAGTGAAATCAAAGCGTGGTAGAACATATTTCTTAAGTCTTCTTGATCAAAGCTTATAGAAGGAGGGGAATACTGCTCATAACTATTTCCTCAAATACAGTTTCGAGATATATTCTCTATTGTAGCGTGAGGACTTGTGTATAACCTAAGTGGTGGCAAAGTGTTGATGAATGTCTTTCAGGTTTTAGGCAGCCTGCTCCCTTTCAGGTATACATGTGATGACTTAGTATTAGTTTTTTTAGGATATGCCAGAAATTAATGTCTTCAAGTGGAAAAAAACAAAAACAAAACCAAACAAACAAAAACAAAAACCCAGAACCGAACCAAACCAAATGTGTATTGTTTATRTTCTTACATATTGACTAATATTGGTTCAGTGTGTCCTTGTCTTCCTCTGTATCTACCTCTTTATCTTTTCTTAAATTGCAAATAATCTTTGAGGTGGACATCACAGTTTTCCTGACCTGAGTTTATAAAGCATCTAGCATAGTGGGATTCTGGCCATGTGTGGGGTCTCCTAGCTTGTCTCTTGAAGTGAATGATTAATAAAACAAATAGGAGATGCCTTTGAGTAGCTGTTCAGTCTCCTGCTCAGACATTATTTTAGAGCAGGGTGATAAGGAAATCTGTTCCRAAATTTTTGGTGTGTTGTTTTTTGGTTTTGGTGTGGGGTTTGTTTGTTTGGTTTTGTTGTTGTCTTTAAGGACATGTTTTTTCGGAAAGGGCTGTGAGGCAGAAGAAGGGCAATTCCTAGACTTGAATAATTGAGAAAGAGGGCCTTCAAGGTTGATCATCTGTGAATGGGAGAAAGTAATTGTATTGGGTCTGGCTGAGATGGAGTTAATTTTCCCCATAGCGGCCCTCATAGTGCTGTGCTTTGTATTGGTAGCTAGGACGGTGTTGATAACACACCAGTGTTTTGGCTACTKCTGGGCAGTGCCCCATAGCATCCAGGCTGTCTCTCCAACGTTCCCCCCTTGCCAGTAGGCTGGGGGAGGGCAGGATCTTGGGAGGGGACAGAGCCAGGACAGCTGACCCAAGCTGACCAAAGGGATATTCCATACCATATGATGTCTGCTCAGCAATTAAAGCTAAGAGAAAGGAGGAGGAGCGGGGGCATTCGTTATTATGTTGTTTGTCTTCTGGAGCAACCACTACATGTACTGAAGCCCAACTTCCTGGGAAGCGGCTGGACATCGCCTGCTGATGGGAAGTAGAGAATAAATCTTCTGTTTTCCTTTGCTTTTGCTTTATTAAACTGCCTTTACCTTGACCCATGAGTTTTCTTCCATCTTATTTTCTCCGCCCACCCATCCTGCTGAGGAGGGGAGTGATAGAGCGGCTTGGTGGGCGCCTGGCATCCAGCCAAGGTCAACCCACCACATTAATAAGAGAAATGGGAGCATACATATATCTGGACCCAGGTAGGAGGCAGGGATCACACGTGTGGCCTTTAGACCGGGACAGACAACCTGAGCTGACTGCGTGACGTTTCAGAGGTCAGCACGGCTGGTGCTGTAGGACTGAAAGTTTTCAGTGTCTCATTGTGCGGTCTTGAAGGAGGACTAGAAAATGCCAAGGAGAACGGAAAGAAGTCTGCCATAATCATGACACAAGATAACCAGGAAATAATATAATACAGCGCAAGAGCTCATGTGCTGTCAGCCACTGATGTACATCTTACTCCATTCTYGGCTTCATAATTTGCACTGAAAATCTTTAGTCAGAAACCAGCTGATTTCTTTGTTTCTTTTCATTCTGCTCCTTCTAGATAAGGCAATAAAAGGATTACTTCATAGATGTGTAATTCAGATGTCGATGTTCTGGCTCATTACAGAAACCAGCATAGCCTACTAAAAAGAACAAAGCATCAGCATGATACCCCATCTGATCACCTACCYAGACGTACTTTTATCAGGCTCGGGAACCCCATCGGCCTGAAGGATTTCCTACTACGTGAATTCCTCACCTGTGTTTCTGTAGCTGACTTATTTTGAATTCACAAGTCACAAATTGTGTGTCACTTCTGCCCAGGTTACTTTGAGGGATTTTTTTAAAATTCGTGTCCTTTAGTCCACTTCTCCTGTGTCAGTGGTCACATTTACTTTTTAGATTAATAGATCAAATCAGTTGGAAGAAGAGGGAGTGGGCCCAGTGTCCTAAATAAGTATTTAGGAATGTATTTATTATCTGTAAAGAATAAAGAGGAAGTTTCAGAGTTGGTCACTCTAAGTGGTATTAGACTGGCCAAAACTTGATTTTTAGATCTGTCTTTTGAAACTTGTCTCCATTAAAAACTTTAGTTCAACGTCTTCCAAATTTATGGATTTTCTTCTCTTTCCCTTTGCTCACTAGATGAATGTTTAGAGAAGGGTATGCTTCTGCTCAAAGGCATGCCTAAAACCAGAGACCAAAAGGCGGGGGCGGGGGGCATGGAATCTAGGAGAACTCAGTTAAGTGTCTGCTGGGTTTCAGGAATAGTTTAATTTATGATGTTAACTTCTTTTCAGCAGTTGACTTGCTGTGACCTTAAAGGAAGCTCCTGCAGACTGAGCTTTCTCTATTTCTGGGAGAAGAAATTGCGTATTTTGTGCACGTGTGTTTTGCTGCCATATATGGGTCCCACTGAATTTGCAGGCCAAGGGCCGTGGCTAAAGGTTTTATTTAAGGATGAGAGTTCTGAGATGGCACTTCTGCATAGTAAGTTTCTAAAAACAAACACATCAGTGTTTAAAGCTTTTTAACAGCACCCTGTAAGATCTGGTTCAGAAGATGTTTAAAAACTGTAAAAAACCAAAAACAAACAAAAAAGGAAAAAAGGATGTGTTTGCCTGCTTGCATGCAAGTATCCCTGAATAGCTGATGGGTTCATTTTTACTTATTTATGGGCAAATTATAGAGGTGCATCTGTTTCTCCTCTGTATACAGTCAGGCATCTCAAGTTTTTAAGATACTTTTTGACATTCTTTGAAGATTTAATGCCAGGTGGAAGATCAGTTAGAATTACAGATATCCTAAACTTTCAAAATAATGCTCCTGCCTGAAAACTCTTTTACTTCTGCTCCCAACTTTAATGAGGCACAGTCTAAACATCATAGTAACTGAGGCAGCAAAGAGGGGAAAAAAGCCAACTCAACAATTCACAAGAAGAAAATCTTTCCACATGTTTACAGTAAAGCCAAAATATTTGTGCTGTGTTTATTTAACTTAAATGCTCAGGGGTATGTCATCTTATAAAAATGACATTACTGGAATAAACCAGTAAGTAGCATGTAAGTCGGACACCAGAACAGGAAACACTTAGCTGGACTCAAGCTTTTATTATTTTTACAACTTGCTTATACTGCTGTCAGTAAAGAGGGCGAATAACTGTAGATAAAGCTGTTTGCCTGCCCTTAGTTGTGAGAGTAAGTATGTGCCTTTAGATCACAACCAACCTGATTTGCCTGTGCAATCAGGCAGCTAGGTATCCTGTAGCTAGCCCTTCTACATCTTAATTGCRTCTGCAGTATTGCCTGCAGAATGGGAAGCTTTGTTTTAAAGATCACACCCCTGAAAGTGAAGAACACATAAGCTGTCTCATTGGGGATTTTTGTTGCTTTGCTTTTTTTCCCTAAATTCAATCACTCATTCAAGTAAATATATATACACCCTTTGAAAGTATGGCCTGAGGAATCTGACACTGGCCATCAGTTAGTGGATTTTGCTTAGTAATTGCTTCATCTGTTCAATACTATTSAAAATACCCTTGAGCAGAATATAGCTGCAGGGGAACAACACTCCAAAGCAGCAACCTAATTAATGAGTCTCATTGCCACTTAGATGAGCATTATACAGTTGGCCTTGGTTGTCAGTATAGATCTGTTCTTACGACATTATATATTTGTCCAGAAAACAGGTGCGATTATTAGAAAAATGAATRAAGTGGGTTTGGGAGGCTGGTGTGTTAGGATCCATGAGTGAAGCAGATTGTACTTTCAGTATGCAGTTGCATTCCCGATGTTACAGGTGTCACCAACATCTTGTGGCTGCATGGAACAACAAATGAATTCTCTTAGCTTTTATCTCAGTAGCCGTGACCAAGATTATTCATTGCATTTAGATGAAGTGAAAACAAAGTAATCGTAGCCGGAGTGTGAAAGCAGGTAAATTGTTTTCACATAATACAAGGGAGAGCAAAACAGAAGTAGAATTTTTTTTTTTTTCTCCATTTAATATTTAAAAACCCACAAGCCTCTGTCTGCATCCAGTGAGCACCTGTTTTTTTTAGTCTGGATGGCAGGTGAAGCGTTTGTCTCCAGTTGAGTAAGTTGGGCAATCATACCTGCTGGTGATGAGCCTTTTCTGAAGACCTTTTGAAGAAAGTTATTTTAATAAAAGTCATGCCGATAGTCAACTAATTCTTAATTCCTAGCTTTAAGAAGATAAATGCTATGCTTGAGATTTGCATTCCTGAAATCATTCTGCCAATAAAAACTGTAACTCTGGATGCAAGTCAGAGCCTGTAGTTTTAATTAAAGTCATAGACCAATTTACTGAGCAGTCAATAAATAAAAATTTTGAGGTTGGACCAGATGATCCTTCGAGGTCCCTTCCAACCTGGGCTGTTTTATGATACTATGAAAAAGGCACTTACACTTCTAAAAACTCTTATGTAGATCAAAGGCTAGAACAACCCGCTCTTCCCTGAGTTCTTTTCTGGATGATACCGAGCCTCTTCCAGAGCCCAGTTCTGCAAGTCCCCGCTGTCATGTGGTATGGCCTCTGTGCATGTGAGACCCCACGTTAAGGGCCCCTCTATTGCTTATAAATCCTTCAAATTTATACAGCATTTAAAAATGTAATTTTCTGCCTCTCTGTGGAGACTCGCTGAAACCTGTGATTTCTACTTAGGCTTATGAGAGCTCTTTGGATAAAATAATTTTCATTAGTAAATTCCCCTGATGGGGTTATGGACCTTTAAYGTGAGATTGTCACTGGACCTTTTTTCTGTTCTCTGAAGTGACCCTGGTACGTGATGAGTTTCGATCCTGGAGTATCTTTACTGGTTTGCATGTTGGCGATTAACATGGCAGCTTCTCTGCTTCAGCCTGTTCCTGCTGCCCGAGCTCCTGGCTGAACTCCTTGGGCTGGCGCAGATCTGCCTCACTTCTGCCTTCCCTTTATAGCTGCTGCAGGCATGCAGTCTATGTCTTGGTGTCAGGTCCTTACTCTTTTTTTTTTCTTTTTTTTTTTTTTTCTTTTCTCTTCTCCCCATGTAAGACAACACATTAACATACCTAAATGTGAAATTTTGTGAAAAACATTTAATGCTTGCAAGTGGCACTTGAATGGGTAATTCCAGTAACTCAGGTAGTCAGCTGATGAAGCATTCTTTGCCTTATGATTTGAGTAATAGAAGTAATAATATCTGTGGTTATATATCAGAAAAATAACTTCTCTAGCTGTTTTCAATCACTCTTATCCGTCGGACATAGCCGCAACGCCTTTTAGTGCTGGTCAGTCATTTTCAAGTCAGTGAGCATCTGGGTTGGTCATTAGCCAGCAGAGAAATCAATTAGGGCTAGTGGGGGTGTGTTAGAAGGAAAGGTTTGAAATACATGAATTTTATTGATCAATTGTCCTGTACAATCAACATCCCCACAAGCAGATCTTAAAGCTGTGTGAGAACTCGATGAAAGTTCTTTTCTGCTCCTGCATGTCTCTTGAATCAAGAATGAATCCTCCGGTCAACAGAGATTGCAACTTTTGGAGGTTCAGAATTCCAAATTTTGATAAAGCAACAAGCTAATTAATAAAGCGTAAACTGCTAGCATTATTATGCGGAGCAGTGCTGAAGATCCATTATTTTATTTAGTATATTTGTCTTAAAGTGATTATGTTACTAATTACAAGGCTCACTAGTCTGTTTAACAGGAGTCCAAATAATTATAATTTGTTTGCAGTTCCCACCCTGYGTATTTTCATGCAATAAGATAAATACTTTGTTGAATGATTGATCTCCTGCATGCCTTTTTGTATGTTTAGGAAAATTAAATGTTTCATTTTTGTTCTAAATTAAATATTTCCAGTTTCGCTACTCTTGTTCTGACAGTACGTTGGTAAATTTTGAAGAAACTTGAGGGTAAGGCCACAGGAGGGATGATTGACTCTCAGGGTTGGAACTAAGTATGTTCCCAATAAAGTCCATAACAAAATTCCTTTTGGTGTCAATTGCTTTTGCATAATTTACTTTGTATTTAAAAAAAACAGGATCGAAGTTCTTATTTACGGGTTATCTTGAAGCAAGAGAAACCGTCCAGCCTTGGAAGCAATTTGGGAGCAGAGTTCTGTTGCTCTTACAGGGGTAATTTGAAGGACAAAATTCTTAACAGGCTTTTCAATGAATGCTTTATTTAGAGCACCTTGTAATCGGCAGCAGGCATCTAAAAACCCTGTGTGAACTTGGAACGTCCAAAGAATGTGTTATTTAATGTTAGGAAAAAATTTGTCAAGCTTTTATAAAAAGCTCAGAAAATTGAGGCTAAACTACCTAAGTCACTCTTAGAACTAGAGCTGTACTTCAGAAAATGGCTTAAATGAGAAGTCAACATTGTGAAGTTAACTCCTTGTTTTATGGCAAAAAAAAGGTAAGTAGAGTTCTGTCTCTGAATCTACTTGTAAGTTTGCTGAAGTTTAGGTAGCAAAATGCTTGCTTGGAAAAAATACCTAGCAAAAAATTCACAATCTCAAACTTAGATAATAGTTTCTGAAAATAGCTGGGCTGCCAGAATGTCAGTATTTGGAATGAGAAGATTGTTAAGGGGAAATGGCAAGTAATAAGGGGCCTAAAGAGACATGAAAAGGTAGCAGCTTCATTTTAGTTTGAGGGAGAGAAAATTGCTTAGTGCTGCTTATAACATCTTTCGTTCAAAGATCTCAAAGCTTGCTGAACCAAACATGATTCTTTGAAGAGAGGTATAGACTAATGATCACTTTACTCATCATGGAAATGCAGCTGTGTCTGTGCTGGAGCATAGTGACTATTTGACAGCAGGTGTCAATGCTACCTCGTAGTTCAATACATGAGGTGAGGAGGAAAAATGCAGTTGGGAAGAAGCTGGGGCAACAAAATGCACTGAAATGCCATCAGTTAAGTCTGGACATCACCATGCTTTTAACTTAAAAAAAAAAAAAAAAATTCAAGAAGAGCAGGTGAAGGTATTTCCTCTCTTCTAATATTCACGTTTGTTATTCTGCCAAACGTTTCCTTTATTAGGAAAAAAATTGGGGCAGCCAGGATTCTTAATATTAAAAGACCTTAGTGGAACTGTTAAAATTCCATTCTGTTCAAAACTTTAATGCCAGCTGGCAGTATTATCTCTTTATAATTTTCTTCTTTAGTGCATACGTAACTGCGTTAGTTGGTCATTTACCAACAGGCTTGAAAGACCAATACCATTTAGCTGGGAAAATAACTAGGATTTTTTATGAGGGAGAAAAATGGACTGAAGTGTTTCTTGCTTTTTGATGATGATAGTAGTCTTTGTCTTCCTTCTTTTTTCCGCCCCCCACCCCGAAGACAGGAACTCCAATTTTGTTTACATTAGTGTGAATAAGAAAAGTGCATCTTCAACTGAGATGCATAAATATAACCCCTCTTACTATGCAAATAATAATTGCACTTGTAACTCTCTTAAGAGCTGTTATAATGCACGAACAAGTCCTGAGAGAGCATTCATCACGGTTATTTCAGATACAGACCTTCACTCCAGAGTTTATAGTCTGGGTCCTGCAGAAGGAACCTGTGTGTGCAGGGCTCCTCACAGCATCGGACTTCAGGTGGAGGGGGGGAGAGGACAGAGAGAGTGGGAACAACTGATTAACACAGGCATTAATCTGAATACTTTCTCTGAGTCTTGGAAAGTCTTTGCAAGCAAAATATTAGTTGATCACTGCTTGATTATATACTGTCAGGCGTTTAAGCGGCATAACTATGTTTATGCCGAGCTCTCTGAACCAGGAGAAGGAAGCTTCCTAATGAACCTCCTGGAGAGCCAAGCCCCAAGCATTTGGGTCTAGCACTGTTTTTTCGTCTGATGCCAGACGGCTCTAAATAGGTCTTAAAGCAGCTCCAACAGTTTATGCTATTTAATAAATCTAATCTGTAAAACAGGTCACGTAAAAAACCTAAAAACTTTTCTTCTAATTACAGTAAGATTTTATTGAATGCACATTATACATATAGATCATAATACTTATTAAAAAAGACTATTAAGATTTTACAGTTCAAGATTTTACAGGCAATGGGAACAGTGGAAGCCTAATGCTTTCTGAGAATCATATCTGCATTAGCAAGATAAAGGACAATTTAGGAAGATTACAAAAGCAATGATTTAGAGTACAACATAAAAATCTGCTGAGAACTAATTCGCAATGCCAGCTGCTGCTAAGCTTCTTAATCTTTATCTAGTTCAATTAAAATCTGAATGTTTGGGATTTCATTAACAACTGGGGACTTGGAAATTACATGCACTTTTACACTGTATTCAACTGCTTATGCACATTATTGGAAGTTGCCCAAAATGTCTTCAGGTAGACTTGAGATATAATTAAAACTTAAGTACTTAAAGGATAATACAGAGGTAAAAGAGGATTATTTTAATTTTTCTGTCAGATCCAATTGACAAAAAAAAAAAAAAATCTTGCACAAGTCGAAATGAGTTGCAGACCAGTAAGAATTTTCATGCTAGTGATATTTATGGATGATTGTGCAATCAGATGTGCAGATCAAACAGCTTCATTGGAGGGCGGAGTGAATTGGATATTGTAATTGTGCCCTGTACTGGTTGTATTTTTTTTGTGGAAAAACCACTTCACATCTATCGTTCACTTCTGTACTGATGTAACCACGCTGCTATCAATTAATTATGCACTTCAAAGAATCTGCAAGTAGGCCTTTCTAAAATTAAACTAAGCAAAGTGATGAACAAGCTTTTAATCACTTAATACTGTGTATAAAAAATAGTTTCTTTCCATTAATTCCTCAAGAATAATTCTTCTAGAAGTTTTTCAGAAGTAGAAGAGGACTTCATTTTTTTTTTTTTCTTTTCCCTTCTTCATTGTTTTTCTTGTATTTTCTGTGAAAGATTTGACCATTGTGGGCATACCTGCTGATTTAAAGAAGCAAAATAAAATATGTATTAGCGTTTAGCAGAACAGCCCTGTATTTTGAGGCAGTCATTGAAAAGGCTGAAGATTTGCTTATTTGGTGGTGTACAAGAATACCGACTTTTTCTTTTCTGTATAATGGAATAGATGTCATGCTGGCTGTATTTCCAAAGAGCGCAGGGGTGCTGGCAGGAGTGCCGCTGGGCAGGGTTTCACGGGGTCGGGGACAGCAGTGTGGGATCTGCTAGTGAAGCTCAGGGTCACATCCTTAGCTGGTTTAAATTTTCAAAGTTTCAAACTGGAATGGATTTCTTTCTCTTCAATTATTCAGTTCTAATGATCTTAGGTGCCACTATAGGATGTGGAGATAAGAGTATTTTCAGAACGAATGAGGGTATTTAAGGTGGTGATGTTTCTCTTGGAAATGTTGAAAAGGTGTAGTACTGCGGGATAATTGGTACAAGACTTAGAAACAGCCTGGACGTGTTTAAATGGTGTGTTTTGATCAAGTTAACTTTTGAAATGGTATCATGATAAAAAGAAATCATTCAGTAGTGAAATTTCTTAACACGTTTGGGGAGGTTGTGTTAACTTTTGTCATAGGAAATTAAGATGCTATTCTTAGCAGAAGAAAACTGTGAGGTTTTGTCTGCCTGGCTACTTGATCTTTTTTTTTTTCTTTTTTAAAAGAGGTTTTGTTTGCAAAGCAAGACCAGGGTGTAGGAATACTGCCATATATAACTTTCAAAAACAAAATGCCAATTATTTTCCCCCCTCCCCAGCTCTGTCATGCTTTTTAATGGAAACAAGCATGACTGGGTCTCTCAAGACAAGTGGAGAATGCAAGAAAGAAAAGTGAATTTTGACTTTGGTGTACTTTGGTCAAGAGGATAGCTAGTACGTTCTGTCCTATTTCATATTTGTGCCTAGAAACTTTTTCATATGCTAGGTAAAAAGGATGCAGATATCCTCTGAAAGTAAGTTATTTTTTTTAAGCCGGTAAGTATCATAAAGTTATGTATTTGCAATAATGAGGGGAAGCTTACTTACAGAAATATGTATATGGTGGTTTTCTTTCCCTCTGCATGTTTTATTTTGGCTTTTAAATAGTGATGCCTTCTGTATTATTTAATAAGGTAAACTGTAGTTTCAGAATTAAAAATAGGCCTTTTGCATTCTCATTTAAGAACTGAAGTAAAGGTGTCTAGATCACAAGAGTTAAGTACTCTTGAAAAATCAATTACGTCTATATAGGGCTTTGCACTTACACTGCAGAGGCAATCTGACAAATGATTTCCCCATCCAGAATTGCTAGGGCTGGAGCTCTGGGAGGCGGGAGAAAATGGGGTACCCAGCAGTGATGCCTGAAGGTGTTATCCATGCATGTGGGAGATTTTGGTCATGTAGAGGAACTCTCGTGGCTGGCTGGACCGCTGGAGCAGTTGTGGTGTGCTTTCATCGCACAGCTCTCGCGGGGCAAACTGCAGCAAGCCTGGGCTCTGCCGCGTTACGCCATCGCCCGGCCACGCTGGCACAGGGAGGACGGAGCCAACAGCACGATCAGTGCATTTTGAGTGGGAGTTTGGGAGAACAGTATCACTGGGGGGAGAGGGAGGGAGAAGACAAAAACATCTTTCACCTCTTTTCAGAGAGGTCTTGAGAGCCTTATGGCAGCCCTCTAGCAAAACGCACTGCTGACTCGGCTCTCCATGCAGTAGGTGCAGTATGGATACGGAAYGTTTTAAACCATGCCTGCTGCTCAGCCCTGCTCCCACTTAGAGCCATCAGTGGGAGCAGGGCTGTGTCTTTTTTTTGTCTGGAGTTGATCCTATGACTTCAATAAATTGAAATCTAGCTATAACCTTCCTCATATGTGGATGCTGAGCYCAGTGAGGTATATAATATTTCAGCTTCAGAGATCTTAATTTGCCCTGCTGCGTGTTGGGATAGGTGTCCTCAAAAGAGCAGAAAATCTGCTCTTTCCTTTGACTGTGGAATACATTGAGTATTTGGAGGTATTTCTTTAACTCTAGGGTTTTAGTCTTTGATCTTAAAAAGGTTCAGCCATTATGTAGGTAGCCCAGTATGACAATCTGGATATAGGCTTTTACTCCTTGGATTTAGGTCCTTTCAGAAATGTAGGGGTTGTTACCAGAGATTAAAATAAGCTTCCTTCTTTTTTCTTACAAAGAGAAAACTGAAATAAATAAAATGAAGAATATTGATATATCACAAATGGAAACAGTAAAAGTGTCGCTAGGGAGATCAGTGAGAGTTGAGAGCAAAGATAACTGCAGATATGATAAGTATCTGTATGTTTGGTTTCAGATATGAAAATCTGTGCCACGGATTGATCCTATAGGAGTAATAAATACACATTATCTGTAATTATTCTCCAACTTCATAAACCTTACTTTAATAACATCCTTTGCATCATTTTTTCTGAGATCTTTTATGACAATGTCAGGCTTTTTAATTTTAATTCCAAGAAAATTGCTCCAGCTGTTGTGGATTTTGTTTTAACTTCCATTTCTGTCATTCTCTTGAAAGCTGATAAACTGTCCCACTTCTGTTCTCTGGAGGCTGAGAATTTCCTTTGGAGAGTTCTGGTAGCAGGCTGGAGGGGTTTTGTGTCTGAGCTATGCCTAGATGATTTTTTTTTTTTTTTTTTAAGAAGATCACAGGCAGTGAATTTGCCGCTTCTTTTACAAATACAATTTTGGATGTAATTCCACCTCACAGTATGATCCTACAGCGGGAACCCATTTCCATTTGGGTGTGTTCCCTTTGGCGGAGTGAGAGTTGCTAAGAGCTAAGGTAGTGCATGGTGGTTCTTCTTGCGGTGATGTGGTGACAGCAACTGGACTTCTCAAAGAAGTCGAAACCTTTCCGGAGTTAGCCAAGGAGGCCATCAGACCTGGTGGTCAGTAAGGGTGTTCCTGAGAGCCGCATTAGCATTTTGTTAGGCTTGATTCTGATCTCACCTGTATGAATATAAAAGACAAGTAATGTTCCTGAAGAAGAGTGGAATTCCATGTCTGAATAAAATACGGCTTCTTCAAGTAGAAGAGGAAATACGAAAAAATAAAAATAAAAAAAATTGGGCTTGAGTGAGTAGATTAAGTACTTTTGTGTGAATGTGGGAGGAGTTGTCTTGGAATAATCTCATGCAAGTATTTTTGTTTAAATTTGGTAATATAAGCAATATTTAATTTTTTAACTTGCATCTTAGAAATACTTTTTACTTAAAAATTTGATGTGTTTTGATGTTTTGTGAAGGGTTATTTTATCAATGGACAGTAGAGTGGCATATGTGTTACCAGCACTCCCATGGTTACACATTGAGCTAGGATCAGCATGGATATTGAAAGTGTTATTGGGTTTCTTCTGCTGTTATAAGTGTGATCACATTTCATGATGTCCTGAGGTCTTAAAAAATCAAGAACCAACAGTAAGCAGAATTTCAAGTTCAGCTTTTCTGAAGAACAGAAATTAAATATATAGACCAGTGTACTCTTTTGCATATCTGATGATGTATTGACCACATGTTATGAGGTGGAGATGCAGTTGAATTTTAAACCAGTAAATTTGCATACACAGTTTTATTTCCTAATAGCAATGAATTTTCAAACTTCTCTCATTTCCRTAAGCGTAGTCCTCCATTTCCTCTTTCCTAAGGTGGGGTACCCAACTGTGGGCCAAAGGACACATCTGCTCAAGTAAAACTGGCCATGCTTATGGCCATGTGGGGGACTCTCAAGGGAACCAGAAACATGAATTTTAGTGAAAGCCTCAAATATTTCACTTGTCTGGAAAAAAAGATTCAGTTTTCAGGTTAACTTATGTTTCCATACTGCTCTTTTTTTAACTTGTTTAAAAAAAAAAAAAAATCTAAATTTTTAGGATGAAAAGTAAAACCAAACCAATAAAAGACATTCTCAATCCTCTTTTTGTCTTTTATAAACTGAAACTTGAGTGATTCTGAATAACTTCTGAGCAATTTCAGTGCTTGAATGGAATATTTTTTTTCTCATACAGTTCTAACTTCAAATTTTGCATTTGCTAATGACACATTTTTACTATATCTGAAGATTGCCATCTACTGGCATATAACAGCTTTGGGGTCTGTTATTGTTCATAAATCTGAAAATTCAATAAAGTTGTTATTTTCTTACTTGATTTTGGATTGCATTTTACTTCATAAGATAGGGCCAATAGTAGGGGAAACATTAACAGCATTTACTTTATCATACTAAGCACTGTGCAACGTCTGCTTAATTAAAAGCCCATTATAACAAGATACTGATGCTTCCCACATGAATGATCTTTCTATTCCCCCAAATTAAGCCATGCTTCGTATTTCTATTCTATAAGAACAGAAGAACACATTATTAAAAGGTTAAAATGTACAGTTTCTCTAAGCATTTGAAGTGATTCCGACCTTCTGGCATGTAATGGTTAGATGGCTCAATAAACTAGAGGGGTAGAATTTGATAGCATGAATTCCAGAATTATGGGAGGCACCTCTCCCTCCTCAGGCAGATTTTTAGTTAACCCTAAAATTCCTTAGGTTTCTAGACCCTGATTCCTCCCAGCATCCTCTCTAGTCAGCAGGGCATAAGGATCTGCAGAGGCACTGGGAAGGGGCTGATGTAACCCCCACCAAGCTTTGAGAGGGCAAGGAGGAGCAGTAGACCTCTGCTCTACGGTTGAATGTTGATGTGCACCTGGAACTACYATCATCTCGGAGATTTGGGGCAGCTGTGGGATTAGAAGGTAGCTGCTCCTGCACTGATTGCATGTGTGGTGGTCTGTTTTTAAGGAGGCCAGTGGGTGCTGGGAACTGGTGCTCGCTGTGGTAAGCTGAGGAACCAGTCCGCACGCCTSGCGGGGCCGTGACTCCCAAGCAGGTGAGGACACCCATAAGACAGTCAGAATTCTGGTTTTTGCCCAGTTCCTTGATATTTCTTAATGGCAAAGTGCTCAGCACRCTGCCTCTTCTGTATCTTAGTTTTAGATGTCCATTTTCTGTGAGGAGGCACTCAGGTGCCTAGCATGTGGCTTTGCTTTCCCTCCCAGGGACGTGGCACCTAAAAGTCAGCTTTAACTGGTCCTGGCCTGCCGCGTGTGACCTATGTGGCATATTTCAGCTGTGCAAACTAAYGCTTTTGAAGTAATTTGCGAAGGCCCATGCTGTTCTTTTGGTGAAGATAGTGTGCTTTCAGCTGTGTGGGCAATGTTACAATTGGTGTATTCTCGCTTGAAGCAGTGCTTACCACAAAGGCGCCAATACCGAGCAGATGATACTGTAAATGTGACATACTGCTGCTTCTTCCACCATGACGAAGCATGCAAAAAATGGCTTTTCTCTGGGAAAGTGGTCTGTGTCTCAGGGGTGAAGCATAGGTAGCATGTGTTGAAGGAGCTGTTGCTGTACTGTAGCTATGTCTTGTCTGCAGAGAAGAACGAAAGAATGGTAGAACAACACATGGTGYGTTTACATAAAAATGTGTGTCCTAAGGTGGTTCTGTATGAACTTCATAAAGTGTATTTATTTATTCTAGATATTCAGCTGGTGGCACTGCGTTTTGACTTCTGCTAGATAAAGAGTTGTCAGTTACACACTGTGTATGTATTTACTGGTAATTATAAATAGTCRTCTTGGCTTTTTAAGGCAGGCAGGCTTTCCGCTATTTGCTCACATAAGCCTGTTTTATATGTCCTTGGTGTGTAAGTATTTTGAACATCGGAGAGTGGGAAGATTTATTGAGAGGCCATACAGCATGAACCTACAGCCTGAAGCAAAGTTGACTATAAAGATAATTAGATACAAAGAATCAGAATACAAAATTATCCCATCTTGAGTAGATTGAGGGCATTTCTGATGTACATCAGCTTGTACAACACTAGATTCATATAATGGTGCTCCTGACTGAGGTCTGTGAGCCAAGCCATCAAACCAGCTGCTTGTTGTTCCTTCTCTCTACTAAAGAGAACATTTACCTCGGGTTTTTTTATCCCTCATTAGATAAATATTGATGATGTGGTTTGACCCTGACTGGATGCCAGGKGCCCACCAAAGCTGCTCTATCACTCCCTTCCTCAACTGGACAGGGGAGAGAAAATATAACGAAAGGCTTGTGGGTTGAGATAAGGACAGGGAGATCATTCACCAGTTACTGTCATGGGCAAAACAGACTCGGATTGAGGAAATTAGTTTAATTTATTACCAATCAAATCAGAGTAGGATAATTAGAAATAAAAACTAAATCCTAAAACACTTTCCCTCCRCCCCTCCCTTCTTCCCGGGCTCAACTTCACTCTGGAATTCTCTACCTCCTCCCCGCCAGCGGCGCAGGGGGACAGGAATGGGGGTCACGTCAGTTCATCACATGTTGTCTCTGCTGCTCCTTCCTCCTCAGGGGGAGGACTCCTCACGCTCTTCCCCTGCTCCAGCGTGGGGTCCCTCCCRCGGGAGACAGTCCTCTACAAACTTCTCCAACGTGAGTCCTTCCCATGGGCTGCAGTTCTTCACGAACTGCTCCAGTGTGGGTCCCTTCCACGGGGTGCAGGTGGATATCTGCTCCACCATGGACCTCCATGGGCTGTGGGGGACAGCCTGCCTCACCATGGTCTTCACCACGGGCTGCAGGGGAATCCCTGCCTGGAGCACCTCCTCCCCCTCCTCCTTCACTGACCTTGGTGTCTGCAGAGTTGTTTCTCTYGCATATTCTTGCTCCTCTCTTCAGCTGCAGTTGYGCAGTTTTTTTTCCCCCTTAAATATGTTATCACAGAGGGGCTACCACCGTTGCTGATGGGCTTGGCCTTGGCCAGCGGTGGGTCTGTCTTGGAGCCCACTGGCATCGGCTCTGTCGGACATGGGGGGAGCTTCTAGCAGCTTCTCACAGAAGCCACCCCTGTAGCCCCTCTGCTGCCAAAACCTTGCCATGCAAACCCGATACAATTGACTTTCTCAGTTCTTCAAGGAGAAGCACCCTTTGAGAAGTAAGTGCTGATTCCCACCTTCTATAAGCATCTCTACGAAGTAAATAGGTGTTTACAGTGGAAAATGGAGTAGCCCATTAATGTGGTGATTGATTGGCATGAAAATGCAGTTCTGTGATTGATGAGACAAATGCGTGTTGTTCACAAAAGCTCTGAGGAAATGCAGTCTATACCATACTCGTCATTACAGATTTTTCAATGTTTTTTTTTTATTATAAGCAGTCAATTTACTTCCAATTATAATATGAACTGCAGTAAATCTTGCTGTGGTGGTGGTGGTTAATCACAGATCAACAGGCATAAATCACATAAGACAAGTCTTGGCTATTAAGAGATGGACCATTCATTAACAAAAGCAATTGCATCATTCTGGTCTCCTCCATGGCACACACAAGTCTCATTTCCCTTAAGATCTTCACAGTGCTCGTGTTGGTCTGTAATATGTTTCAGTATCATTAAATGTACTGTGGAGTGAAAATTCCCTTGCCTACATGAATTAGAGAAGTAGTTTGAAGTTTCTCAGCTGCTGACTTGCCCAAAAATTCCTGTCAAAATGCATATCACAAATTATTCAGGCATACAGCTGTTCTGCGCATAAGTATATTAAAAGGTGGTGAGATGAGAACCTTAAATTGAGAGAGATTCTACCTTTTTTTACACTGGTAGTATTTTACCCTTGGAGTGGCCTCAGCTCAACCTTAGCAAAAACTTCATGCAGATCATTTCAAACCTGTGAATCACTGTTGCTCTTGTGATTTCCCCCCCCCCAACAGTTGGGGTGATTTTGGAGGAAATCAGTCCAGTTGTACTCATGTCTGCTGGGTAGTTCTCCTAAATCGTCAGTGGTGACAAACCACATTTTTTATTTTAAGTGAGACTGAATAAATCTTTGGCTGGTATATGGTAGGGGGAAGGTCAGAAAGAGGAAAGATAAACTCATCAGCTTCTCAGCTGTTAGATTTTTTTGCAAGAGTTCCCTTTTTCATTGAAAAACACTGCATCTTTTGAGAAAATAAATCACTGTGCTTGCTAAAGGTAGAGCAGGCTGCTGTTGGCGATGTTGATTTAACAGGGTAGTCATGTCACTGATGGATTCCAATATTTGATAATAAATAAACTTGTTAACAAATGAAATTAAACACGAGACTCTGAYGTATTTTCTCTGGTTTGTTCACCAGTGTGAAAAGGGATTGATCAAATGCCTGTTGCAATCCATAGGAGTCTCTGATTCTGACGGACTTTGGAACAGGATTAAAACTGTTTACAGCCTTTTGGTTGAGTTTATTTACAATAAAGTGTGCTTACAGCTAATTGTATGGTTTTCAAGCCCTTCAGATAGCTGACTGATGATTATGCCTATAAACATGACCTTTAATAACAGACAAAAAAGGTGGGGAAGGAGGAGCTGCTTGGTCTCAAATGCCCTGCCTCTCTTGCTGATACTTGCAAGAGCAGAAGCACTTCTCTCAAAAATATAAATTTTCTTGCTGTGCTTTGTCTGCCTCAATAGCTCCTTATCTGTGAACCCATGAAAAATGAGTCTGTGTCATGGATCATCTACCATTTGCGTTTTGATTTCCATTCCGGAATATGGCTTAGATCTGATATAATGGGTTCCTCCTTTATTGTGGTATCTCTCCCTGGCCACACACCATTACCTCCTCGCAGGCCCTTATTGTGTGGGGATCTTGCGCTTGCCCTGAGCACCCCCTTTTCGTAGGTCTGTAAATTACATGTATGACCTCAGGAGGTTCTTTGTGCAATTCTTCCGTATGTGGCAGAGATGATAAAGCTTCCTTATCTCATTGTGGCATTTTGTGGATAAATTCGTATGTGGCTCTCTGGGGCAACCATCAAATAACCTGCTTGCTGGTGCTGCTGCTGTTAAACAAGCCTGGAAATGTCCATCCGTGGGTTTAAGTCTGTCCCATGTTTCTCTGTGTGAAGGTCTGTTCAGTGAAAGCATTCAGAAAGCAGTTGTTGTACATCTTCACCTGAACATCTGTGGTTAAAAAAGAAAGAATAACAATTTGAATGACTCCCTTTAAAATTAGGAACTATGTTGAGTCTTTGTAGCAGGTTATCCAGCCTTGTTCCTTTTACTAGTAAAATAGAAAAGTTGATTAATTACACTATTTATTTTACCAGTTGATGAACCTCCCATCCCTAAATCTGTAAAATACTACTCGCACTGTAGCGTGTACCTACAAAAGGGCATCCCAGGATGTGATTGGATAAATCTGTATTTAGGTAATACATTGTTTATTATATGAAAATTTGACCTCATTGGCTGTGATCCCTTTCTATCTCTGTTGTTATCTGAAGTATATAATAATGAGGAGAACATCATCTCAATCTATCAGTGCAATCAGACAAAGAGATTCTGTTGCAAACTCAGGGAAGACTGTGTCCCAGATGGGAACAGCAAATTTAATTACTGACAATGGAATGAGTACAAAATGTTTCTGCACGCACAGTTCTGGACAATGCAGTGCTTCAAAACCCATGCAACTTGATTTTTACAGCATCACACTGGGCAGAGTTAGTGGATGGTAACCCCCTAAACTGAGGATGAGTGTGCGTTACTGAAAAGGTGGTGAAATGCTAATGAATTTGTTGGGTGAAGTCAGCGAAATAGCTAAACATCTAAAGAGCTAATGTCAAGCGCTGATATTTATGTAGAGATAGTACAGAGAACAGGAAAACTGTTCATCTTGGAGAGGCCCTGTGCTTGCAGGAAAGCTTTTTTTTTTTTTTTTTTTTTTTTTTTTTTTTTTTTTTTTTAAATATGGAGAGCTTTATTTTAGGTGGCTGCCTTACCCCGAGAACATATCTCGGTGATGGTGCTGTGGTTTTTCCTCTGTAGGAGAAGGGCATAGGTGTGTGAACAAATACTGCACGTATGAAAAAAAAAAAAACTTATTATAGTGCCACTTAGGAAATGAGCTTGAAACTGATATAGCACCATGTTTTAGAGCCTATGCATCCAGGCTATGTCTACAAAAAATTGACCAGAAGTTGATTACAAGCTCTAATTCTTCCAGGACTTGCTGAACAGCTGCCTGTTGCCATCTCTCTTGCTATCCAGGAGATGGATCCCTGTGTGCTGGAGGTAACGACCTTCTGGATGCTTTCTAATAAAACAATGAAGAGCTGACTTTATCGTCCTTAAAGCAAATTACTTTTGAAAAATGCTTTACAAATACCAAGGGTGCCCTTTAGATAGGGATGTTTTCTATTAAAAAGTCTTGAATATTTTTCTGCCCTTAAGTGGAAAAGTTTTCTCAATCCAGCGAGGTATATAGGAATAGCTCACACAGAGAAGGCAGGGGGGCTTTCTGTCTAGATCTGTCCAGAAGAGCAGTGTCATCAGATCGGTTTGTTTTAAGTTGTCTCAAAGAAGGCGTAGTAAATTTAAGGGGTTTTTTTGTTTGTTTTTGTTTTTTTTTTTTTTGTCTTCATTGACTAATTACATCGCCTTCATTCCTTTATCTAAAATGATATTGGGTAAAGATGTTGTGATAAGTCTAGTGGTGTCTTAAATGTTTGTCTCGGCCTCTGTGTGATGGCAAGATGACAGCAATAACACTGCAGGACTGGGACTGCGGTTTTACAGGAGGGAAGTTGAGGTATTTCCTCGTCAGCCTGAATAGCCGATGTCCAGACGTGTGCCGAGCCGCCGTCTTGTGGCTCAGCCCCGTGATGATGTGGACCTGGTATGGCTGGTGCTGGTTACGCAAGCAGCTCAGTTCCCCAGTACTTCCAGTTATCTGTTTATGTTAATATTGGATAACAACGAAAACACCAGGCTTGGCCCCGGTGTACTACTGTGGGCTTCCTGCTGACTTGTTTACGCCTTCTCATCCCACAGGTTTGTCTGTTGTCATAGTTCCCGTTTTCTTTCCGTTTTCGAAAGCAGGACAGGAGGTCTCTATGGAGACAGGCATCAGTTCCACTCCGTGCACTAAACTGTAGGGGTTGCTGTAAAAGCAGAGCTGCGAACACGCTCCGTCCCCTGTGGAAGCCAAAAACATCGCTACACTGACATCTCCAATACCTGGTGTCTCTGGGAATTAACATTTCAAGGTCGCAACAGCTTTGCCATAACTACACTGCGTGCTATTACCTTCGTTGGGTCGGTAACACGATAACAGGAGCATCATCTCTGCACAGTACAACTTCAACTTCCAGGATTTTTTTCATTAACTGTATAAAAGACACCAAACCATGACGATGTGTCTTTAGAAGTAGGACAGATGGATTTAATCTGAAATGAGAAAGTTAAATGTAGGTTCCAGTAAGTCACTGGGACATGGGCAAAAAACTTTTTAGAGATGGCTTTGCCATGGAGAAGGAAGTTCACACGTTCTCTTACCTGATGCGTGTACGTAGTTACTCAAACTTGTACCCAGAGGATCTGGGTTGCTGAGTAGTGTTGTGTGCAAGATGTGACTTACGGCTCCAAAACCCTCTGAGCAACAAATCACTGGAGACAGGGAGGTGTCTGTCTCACCTGCTGTCCTTGCTTGGGGTTGAATGTTGTTGTCGTTGTCAGCCGTGTGATGGATATGATGGGAAATGCAGTCAGGTTTGGCTCAAACAACTTCTATTCATGTAATGGTGAGGTAGGTGTTATGGGTGTAATTTTCAGAAGTACCCAAGCAACCTAGGAACCAAAATCCATCAACAGTGTAATCACTGAAGTTCAGGTTCCTACATCACTGACTGCTTAAAGTGTTAGTCTATCACAGGTTTGGTCTGAAATTGAACCAGGGACCTAGAGAAGTGTGTGTGTATATATATGTATTTCTGCCCGACTACCTTTTGTGAGTGTTTATCTGTGATCATAGATAGCTGTACAGGAGAAGCCTTTGCTCACAAGGCAGATAAAAACAGAAAATCATAACTGAGGGTGCTGTGAGAACAGAAGGTTTGAATTGTGCAGGATGAGTAGAATCTGAAAACTCCACCAGTCGAGGAATAAAAGAGTTACCTGATGTCATGTGTTTCATTTTTTTCTCCCGGAGGGGACCATACTGATCTTGTACAAGGTTTACTTCAGAGTCCTGACTGGACTGGTGGTCCAGTCTGACGTGATGCTGAAAAAAGTATCATCTCTTGTTAGTTTGCAGCATATGCTATGGAACAGCAGTTGACTTTTATAGCAAGTTTCCTGGATAGCACACACGTAATTAGCTAGGTGTACTTTTAATAGCCCATTGGTTAAGTGGAACCCTAAGGAGTGTTTAAAAAAACCCGTGATTGAAAGGTGACATATTATTTTGCTCAGTATTATGACCCCAATGAAAAAGAAGAAAAAAATCTAGGATCTGGTGTCACATAAAGCACCCAAAACTTGTAAATGCAGATCATCAGTTTGCTTGAAAGCTAGCATCTGAATGTTGTCTTTCTGGACCGGTGGTCCTCATCCTGTCACTGGTGCCACAAAGCTGTGTAGCATAACACCAGATTTAGAGATAGAACAGCGAGATTGACGGTACAGTATTGGTTGTGAAATAAAGGTCAAGTTCTGCCATCTGATAAACCTGCTTTCTGTTAGCCTCCTTGTGTGCTATGAAATTAAGATTAATTCAGATGAAGTCATCAAGGAATCTTTTGGTGGGCAGAGGGTTGATGTAATGATTCCAAGCCTGTGCATAGTTCACGAGAGGGAGTAGTCCCCGTGGGCTGTTGGCAAGAGATAAAATACTCCTCCTAGTACTGTAATGTCTCTCTTGTGCGTTTGCTAGTTGCTTCCCACCAGCTCCTCGGGCACAGGTTGTTGGGTCTGTCTCAGCATAGAAGTGTATCAGGTTAATACCAGGTCCCTGGGAGCTCAGCTTCTTGGCGTATTTTCACAAGCAAAGACAATTAGGAGGATTAAAACCACCTTTATGTTGTAATCTACGTTAGTCTTCAAGGCTCCTGTTGTAGTCAGTACAGAGAGGGGGGAGTCTCCAGAGAGATTCATTTTGTCTCAAAATAGGTGCCCGATTTAGGTCATCCTCTGGGACTGTCTGTTGGAAGGGCTCATTTGCTATGTCCGCTGTGAATGGGTTTTATTGTATTTCTCTGAAAATACTCACTTTTAGGATATCACTGTTCCTTTAATTGAAGAAACGTTTCTCAAAGTGTAATGATTGCTTAAGGCAGTGACTTTGGCCTGCATATGGTATTGAAGGAGTGTCGTAAGATTGTACTCCTCACCCTGGGTGGAAAAAATGAACAGAAAAGTCTTCTGACTTACTGACATACTTCCRTTTTCTAGTAATTTATAGATATGAGCAAATGTAGGAGCTGTAGATAGGAGCAAATAAGAATAGGCACCAAATCAAATAACAAAATTTTGAAAAGGTCAAATTAATATATTTTTACAGCTATCTTTCACAGAATGAACGAGGCATTAAAATTCTGATTATAAGTTCTCGTGAGAATGGATTGTAATGAGAACAGGAACCAGCACATTATAAATCCCCTCTCCTGGTAATAATTTAACTAGAACAGTAACTGGTACAAATGTAATTCATTAATTCGTTTTTATGACAATTTAAAGACTGAAATCTGGTTGTTATCATGTGGCCTTCTTATGCCATATCTAGGACATTTTTTTGTAGTTACAGAGTTGAAGTATTGAGACTAAGATACATTATAAAACAGATGGATGGAAACTTCCTTGGAGTCTACCTTGCAACAGTTGCTGCCTTTTATAAAGTTTTTGTTTCACTTAAGATTGGGTTGAAAGAATATTAAAAAGTAGTTCTGATTTGTGTTTATTTAGGACAGATGGCTGATTTAACTAGTCTGATCTCAGTTTCTTATTGGACTACATCCAGCGGTCCTTGATAGTCTAATATCTGAATTCAGCATTTCCCAAAACCATCAGATGCAAATAGCAAAAGTAATTAAAAGACTGCTTCGAACTGTAAATATCCATTAAAAAGTGTGAAATTTTTGCTAATAACATTTGTGGAGCTTTCGTTATTTTGAAGAGTTTTAGTTGTACTGACAGTAAAGACTGACACCAAATATGGTGAGTGGTTTTATTTGTTTATTTGGGTTTTTTGTTCCCCCTGCTGCTTTCAAAGTATCTTAAAAAAGGCACTGTAACATGCCTGATGGTCACAAAACTTCTTGCCCTTGTTGTAGCAGGGGAGTGAAGGGAGGGGTGATACGATTTCCAGTCAGGGTTGTTCAGGATTTAGGACTGATGCTCTTGGTGTCCGCTTTTACCCTCTGCAGATGCCGCTCGCTGTCCTCGGGCAGGGCTGTGGGGCCTCGTGTGCTCGGGCTGCCCTCTCAGGAGCCGCTGAGGGATGTGGCCTGTGTGACTGTCACAGAAGACATTTATAGGACAAAAGTATTGTAATCCATCAATTTAAGACAGCTAGTTTTGTTACATGAATTTTCAAGTTACTCCAGAATTTGTGTGTGCTGTCTTTGTCAAAAATAAGGGGTATAGCCCGTTCTTAATAAACACTTGTGGTTGGGGAAAGCACTAGAACAATTAAAATCTGTATTTTAGTCTGTAGCGCTTAGACATCACGAGTGAAACCTTGGCTCGGCTGCAGTCAGCAACAGAACTCCTTATTGATTGTAGCTGGATTGTTATTTATGCTAAAATAGATGGGTAGAAGATATGAAACTGTAAAATCCATGTTACTTGATTCTTTTTTTTGTTCAAAACAGCAAGCCCATTTCCTTAGCCAGGGTTCGGACTCTTCCCATTCTGCCTGTCTGTGTCAGGTATGCTGCCTCTGGTGTATCAGCTACTAGTTCACTGTAACTGGCTTTTCTGGCATTTTCACCGTGGGACGTGTAGCTTAATCTTAATAAAGATGTCCACATGAACTCCCATCTGAAGAACTGCTGCTRGAGAGTTTCTCTTTCACACCTAGCTCAGCCGTACCAAATGATCAGTGCTTCCAGTATCTTCATTAATATTACCAATGTTTAGAGACATTAATGATGATCCTTATCGTAATTGTAGGCTTAATAGAAGATTGTTCGGATAGTAGAAAAGACCTATATACATGCTGTTAGGGTGTTTTTACAAGGATTGCTTTAAAAATTGATTTATTGGAGAGTAATAGCTGTAGTTTGAATTATTAAACTCTGTGTAGGCACTAATAGATTCTTCCTTATAAATAACAATGTGTTTTCATGAAATGTCTCTTTATTTTGTTTTTTGCAAATATAGGTTCTTCACGTTGTCTAGTCWTATATTTAGTGTTAATCTCATCAGTGAAAGTCTATTTAGATCACAGAATTTCAAGAGTTTTATATCCAAACTCTATTTTTGTCCTTCCCACTCCAAAGACAGCCTCTCTATTAGATTGCAGGTTCTCTATTTTAAAGATCTTTTTAAATACCAGATTGTTGAGTTCCTACAAAAAAAAGGGGGAACTTTGCAACTAACAAAGCTGCAATCATGTCCTGAGTGATGATATTAAAATTCTGAGTATAAGCAATAAATCGTTTCCCAGAAACCATAGACTAATGGCACAGCAGCAGTAAACTATTGCACAAAATAGGTCTCTACTAATTAAGAGATGCTTTGTGCAGTGTCAAAATGTMGTACAGGTTGGTTAAAATGAAGAGGTGTTGCTGCAGAATAATCACTGAAAAAAAACCTTTATGTAGAGACCTGCCCCTGTGACTAGTTTATCCCAGCAGTGTGTGCTAGTTGGTGCAGTACTGCAAGCTAAAGGGGCTGAATAGTTAAACTAGAAAAATTGCAGCAGCTGCTATGTGCTGGGCTTGGGTAGCACATCAGAGTGCTGCAGAAACCAAGTGCCACGCGTGGTCTTGCACGGGTCCCAGGTTGGTATTTCTGGGGAAGTGTGGCAGAGTAAAAAGTTTGTAGACCTGTATGAACACGACTAAAACTTCTACTCTAGGCTATTGGGGGAAATATGGCATGAAAGTATGGTGCGTAAGACTGAAATGCCTTTATCTATGCTACTGTAAAGTGGAGGGGAGAGGGGGCATCTGTGGTACCGATTCCCTTTTGCATTTTATCAGTTTGAGGTCTGAGATGGGCATTCCTGCTGGTGGACTTTCAGCGTCAGATGTGGCAGCTAACAACTTCAGCTCTCCTACTCCCCAGTTCGGTCTGCAGTTGTCCAAGACAGAGGCCATCCTCTTGATGTGTCTGTTATATCTACTCATTAGGAAAAATTAATATAAAAATGACCTGGTGACAGAGGGCTCTAGGTCAGCTCAGCACACCGGCTGCACAACTGCTGGAGTTTTCTGGTGAAAGCAGTAATTCAGTGTACAGGTGGGTCTTTGTCTTGGCTTGAAGAAACAACAGTAGCCCTTTAATCAAGCCTGATCCATGGATATTGTATGCGCAGCTTTCCTGTTTGAGGGAGATGTGGTTTGCTGTGGGTTTTGCTTTTGCAGAGTACTGCCTGTCTACAAGACACGTGTATTTTTAATTTAGACCTTGCTGCCCAGAACAATTTTCATTGCACGGGCACCACCCCAAGGTGGTGCTTCCTAATATTCACTTTCCTTTCTACTGTCAATCAACACAACTTCATTGAAATTCAGCTTTCCAGCTGGAACAAGTGGGAAATGGCTTAGAATGGTTGATTTTGGCTTATGGAGACTCTGGAAGTCCCTAGCTCCAAATTCTAGGAAGGTCACTTAGTTCTTGTGAACTGGCAGTGGCTCAGATGCTCCAGCCAAAGAAGCTGCTGACAGCAGAACAGAGGAGTGAACTGTCCAGTATCATCTCTTGTTTTTTCCTGCTGGTTTCATGGCTATATGAACTTAACTGTAACTATTTTTGGTGCCTCAGAGTGATGCAAGGTTTATTTCTGTCAGATGCAGAAAAGAGATAGGAAATGCTTGAGTTTTCACTCTAACTTCAAAAAATCTTACAAGGCAGTGGGAATTTTTGCGGTGGCAGATCTCCCAYAGTTTTCAACAGGATACAGGAACAATCTGTATTTTAATAAACGTGATGACTGAGATTTGTTGCTGAGTGAAACTAGTAAGATGAAATGTGTTGACAAGTCATGGCTTTGTATTGTTCAGCCTGAGTATAACTTGAAAAGTCAGCAGTACTGGACAAGTACGACTTTTGAAAATGTGAATATATTTACATGATTTGATACGTAATGTTGAAGCCAATTTGTTATTGGGCAACTTCAATGCTTGGTTTTATATACCGAATAAAAACTAATAGGTCAATTGTAACGTAAAAATGCACATTTTATTTTGGCTTTCTGTTTTTAGGATTAAGCCACATATTCAGCACAACAAGGAGAGAGCAATAACCTTCTTTTGATTTGTTGATATACAGCACCTTTTATGTAAACCCATGAAAAGTGATTACTGGTATCATGAGGGAACAGCACCTTAGGGAGATTACTAGGCAAGGCAAACAGCTGGAACCCGTAATCTCCTAAAAGTCTGATTGTCTGTGGATCACCATGTCTACCCTAGGGTGCTCTAAGTAATACTTTTTTTAATTATGCAAAACAATAAATTCTTTGAAAATTTTGAATTTAAAATTGTTAGTAACCATGAAATTTAACCATGTGTGAAGCCAAATGTTTGACAGAAATTCTTAGTTTAGGACTCTGCAGAATTTGTTTTTGTATGTAAATATGAGACATTTCCTATTATTTTCTTGACATTTAGGATTAATTATTCCATCAATTTAACTGAAGTTTAATTTAACTGGAGGAATACATGTATCTAATCTATTTGACAGGTTTTTTTTCAAGTTAATTGAAAGGAAATTTGACTGCATCTTTARCTGAAATAAGTCTAGCTTTGTGGGTATTTGCATTGATTTCATTAGATAAGCTTTGAAAAAAAAAAAAGGACATCTTCAGTGAAGATAGAGCGATTGTATTTTTCTCTTCTTGAGCACAAACCTCTTGAGCAATGTTGCTGTCTGTCCCTCGACCTGGTGGTTGTGCCCTCATCGTTACTGCTGTGTCTTAGTGTTTAAAAGGCTGTAGTTTGTGTGGCTTTCCTACGGGATGTRGTCTATGCAAATTCACTTAAATTATGAAGCATGAGCTATGCTTTAAAAAAGGAAGTTAGATCATTCTTAAAATCGTACCTCAACCACTCTTTTTATATTTTAGTTTCTTACTATTAAGATAAAATATCCCGACCACTTCTAGCACATCCAGTGATCGGAAATAATACATGTTTTAAAAACTGTATGAAGCCTACGCAGACCTCAGTGCCCTAAGCTGTATCCTCTGCATGTTCCTAGCGATGCGGTACAGMGTGGCTTATGTTGAGGGAGCATTTCTCTTGGTGCTGATCACACAATATCGAGCTCATCGTATTGGTGACACAGTACAATGAAACAAAAAATTACTGTTTTCAGCCAGGCAACCTGCTCCCTGTTGACTTGAAAGCCCTGATGTCACATTGCATGCTGCTGACTCCAGAAGCGTTTCGGAGAGGGATTGTCATATATTCAGACACCTGCTAGAGATGTCTGTATGTTTGTGTCTGTCAGCTCTTTCAGTATGCTRATTTTTCTGGCAGTTTGTATCACTCTTTCTCCCAGAATTCTAGTGCCTTTTGCCTGGTCTGGATCTCTGGGGGAACTGTCCGAGAGGCACCTGGGGAAAACGCTGTTTGAGCTTCTATTGTTAAAATCCTACTTTCTGAGAGTCTTCCAGGAGGGTGTTCCATTATCTCTGCAGCTAGAGGTGCTACTGAAATCTTCAAAGCCAGCTGTTAGACTTAACAATATAATTTTCACCTGAAACTTTTTGTTCTAGCAGGTGATAATGATTAGGAGTTGGATATTAAAAATCTGCTTTTTTCCCCAGGATGAGGTTTTAGCCAGACAGGCACAGGCAGAATGACTATGTAGCTAAATGCTGCTTTCTGTCATCTTAAATGCCCTGTTGCAAGCAGCTACATCATTCTTGAAGTGTCATCATGAAGCTTGTCAAACAATTTCTGCCCCTCAAAGGCAGATTCTAGGTGATCTAAGGGTATAATTTGCATGTTAATTTAGATGTGTGAACTGGTTTGGGGTCAAACCCACTGGTTTGATGAAAGCAAAACGAGGTTATCAAACATTCAAGATGAGTGATTAACAGGCATTGTGTAAGGTAAAGATCCACAATTTTCTGTCACTTGTGGGAGTTTGTTAGGAAGCCTCAGGAAGATGGTGAAGTCTTTGGGCATTTATATTACCTGCAGTAGAACTGTCATGTCCTTAAAGGTAAGTATGTGTCTAAGCACGTTCTTCAAGAATAGCTCTTAGAGCTATGTTGGAGGGCAGGGCAGACCAGCATTTCCAAGTAGCCATCTCAGCTTATGATCAATAAGGTTATGATCTTCCATGTATAAATTTAATTGATTAAAATGCAGTTTTGCTGTGTGTGACTCAATCTTTTTCTGGCTGGTGGAATCATCAATTACTTCAGAAAACTTTGAGCTTTCTTAATCTTTAAAATTCCTCTGATTATGTATCCCTGAATAGAGACAACAGTTGAAATTCTTCATCACGTGTCTTTCTGTAAGTATTTCTTGTATAATATTAATTGTGCCTTACTACGAAGTAAAATTTTCATGAAACTGGACTTACTGGTCAGGGTAAAGGGTATCGTCATTGTGTACTGGGATGCTTTTTTCTTAAACAGTTTATATCCATCCTGTATTGGAGGGGGATGGGTTATTTGGCCTAATTGTTCTTGCCTACCTCTAAAGTTTTATCGTAGCTAGGACATTAAAAATCATAATGGGCAGAAACTTCACATGCCAGCTGCTAGACTACTCATAAATTCTACTCTGGGACCAATACTTTTTGCTCATCTTACATTTTATTCATGATTTTTTTTTAATTCTTTGTTACTCTCATTTTTAAATGTTTCTCACTTCTTTTCCAAATTAACATGCTGTGTGATGTTCCRGCCTGAGTCATTACGGGTTGTTAGAAGAATCCTGAGGTAGAGAAGGACAGACATTTAACCTCAATGGGAGGGATGGGTGGTAGTGATGGTTTTAGTGACAGTACTGCATGCAGAATTTTAATAGGTTTCCTCCAGGTTTAGTAAGTTGATATTGTCTTAAGTAACAATAATTCATATAACATTGTGTTGAAGTAGTGCCTTAGAGCCTGATTGTTGAGGACAGAATAAACCCCCAGGAAGATGTATAGTCTCTGGACTAAAGAAGCATTGATCCAGCTGTGAGATGTCACGTAGATACCAGCAGATGGAAGACATAAGAAAAGGAGCCAAAGCTGGAATGAGTGRAGTTCTGTGTTAGGTTTTCATTTTCAAATATTGATGCGTCATTGATACAGTCATTTTTCAGTAGGACTCAATCATCCTTTTTGGTGTTATGTGAGAAGCTACAGATCCATCAACCATGGTTTCTTTGAGGGTCTGGTACCTAGAGTCATAAGAGAACACTTAAAAGAATGGAATTGTCATGAGTTCCAGTTTTCTCAATGTTTCAGTTTCTTTCATGCTGTGTCTTGCTTGGAAGGTCTGGAAAAATAACGTAGAGGTGGAGAAAAAGTGTCCTAGAGAAGCACTGAGGAACTGCACTCCGTTTACAAGGATCTGCAATCCTGATGAAACCTGGGGTCATAGAATAATTAAAGTTGGATGAGACCTCRGGAGGTCATCTCATAGCACCCGTGCTCGATAATACAGATGGTGGGTAAACTAAAACTGTTTCACAGGTTTGGCATAGTTGAGTTATAGAGCTTCCTAATCAGATAGAACAAGCAGGRTCTGCTCTCCTGCTCTTCCACGCAAACCATTTCTGCGTTGCTTCTAGGTTGTCTGCAAGGTTCAGATCCATTGTTAATGCACACGGTAAGAATATGGATTGCAGGCGTAGATTGTATGTGTGTTTTATGTGCACCATTTCTAAAAATGAATAGGATAACGATGATGAACRTCTGTGCTGTTGTGAAAAGCTCCTGAAGTTTTGTATGGGTGTGGGAAGCTGGACATCTATCTCTCTGAGAGAGTAAAACCTGGGTGAGAGAAGGGGGGGGTCAGATTATGCCTTAGCTGGGGTAATAATACCAATTCACTGGTGGCTAAGTTGCAGTAGGACACCAGTCTTCCATCAGATAATATTGCCCTTTAGTCGTGCTTTATAAAGACGTCCTTACTGCTAACAACATACTGATGTTCCTGTCTTTGTAAGTTTATCTAAATTCCTCCGCTGTTCTCTAGGACCTCTCAGTTGGTGCTGAGGTGTCGGAGGGCTTCGGGTAGACTCACCACTAGCGTTTTTACAGGTGTTGTGTGGACTTAAAGATGTTGCGCACCCGCTCCAGGCACGGCAGTGCAAGCGTGCAGCCTGCGTGTGGCGAATGCTGCAGCCAAGGTGGGACGGCTCGCCTAAGCCTGCTCCGCCGTGCTATTCCTGCTTGAATTGGCCATCCTGAAACAAGTTKTGACATTGCTTTCCCTTCAGTAGGGGCACTTGAGGTGGTTTTGGAAGAAGTACTGATCTAATTCAGTCTTGTTCACTTGCTTAGTTCATGTGATGAGATTTTAATCGCTTTAAGAAATATTAAGGTTACAAAGCTTGAAAAAAGATCATAAGGTGTCTGTATACCACTTTGAAAATTTTCCATCTGGGAGAATACTTGATATAGTGCTACTATTTTTTTCTCTTTTTTTTTTTTTTTTTTTTTTTTTTTTTTTGGTTTTTTTTTTTTTTTTTTTTTTTTTTTTTTTTTTTTTTTTTTTTAATCCATAACCTTATTTAAGAAAAAGCATCTACAGAATTTACCTGGAGAAATCATTCCAGAGCACAGTTCCTTGTGAAATGTTAATGAAATACCGGCTGTGACCAGCTCTGTATTTCTCCGTTCAGGATCACAGCAGTAACTCTCCTTAARAACTAATGTTTGATTTTTATGACAGCGTTCAGGGAAGAAGAATCCCGATTAGGCTGCTCCAGGCTTGCCCTTTTGCTTTCCTCTTTGCCTTAGTGACTGAAAGACAGTGGAGATGATGGCTGTATGTAAGGAGCTCCGTGCCTCCATATTCTTTGAAAATAAATGAAAAATTATGTCCTCGTGCTAAATGGAGCTACATCAGCAGCTTTCTTAGTTAAATAACCAATAGGCTGTTTTATGTTTTTATTTAGAGCAGGGAATAAAGTAATTCTGGAATCAGGTTAGTAAACACTGCGGTCTGGCAATTAGGAAATAGATTGGGGACCTAATTCACTATAACATAGTCCATCTTTTGCCAGGACTGTAAATATCTCCTTATTTCTTTATTCTACAATATCCTTAACAGGAAACCTGGTCATTTGTAAGAAATCAGCCGTACATGTGGTAGGCTCATCTGTTTGTCTTGCTCTCTTTTTTTAATGTTCATTTGCAACAAAAACAACTTGGTACAGATAAAAAAGAGCAAATGGTAATGGGCTTGAAGCTGAGAGCTCTTAGCTTTTAACACTCAAGCCCTTGAAGTGGAGGATTTGGGGATAAAGAGACTTTACTCGTGGGTTAGAGATCCTTTGTTCTGTGCTTGGCTGGTTTTTTTGTTTGGCTTGGTTTTCCTATAGCATTAGTAGATGGCAGGTTGCTTGCAAAGTAAAGATACTTAATTCTAGGGTCTTGAGCTCATAAAACATTTTTAAAAATGCAAAGGCAGCACTCACTGGAGGGCCTTTGGCATCCATGACACTGTGTCAGGATTATGGATTACTGCCAGTCGTGCATTTCAGTCTGAAAAATTGAGTTTTAGCTTTCTGAGAACATGCTGATTGTAAGAGCAGTCCATACCACTTAAACTGCTTGTAGCAGGCACCCTGGGCCTCCTGAATTCACAGTAGCTATATGCTTTGCTTGAGGTTTGCAGTATAACTTTCAAGTGATTTCATGAGAAAAGGAATAAAACTAAATTGTAATCCTTGAAAAATAGATACCAAAAAGATCATATATGTTGCTTATGTACAGAGGATTTCCATCAGACTTGAAAGTGGGCGATTTCAAGGCCAAGCAAAGCTTATTACTGGAGCCAAACAGAATCTCAACAATTGTAAAATGAACTTTTAAATCCTTGGCTTTTGAAACCTCTATTAAGCAACAGGGAAAAAGTATTAATTGTTATGAAAATGCAAGCACGGGCTGTATTGTTTAGGGGCAGGATTGACATTTGCAGCGTCGTCTTAGACCTTTAGGAGAGTCAGTCTTGCCAGGAGAGAAGGGCAGCTTCAAGCTCCCGGTGAAGTCAGCTTTGCCCGAGCTGAGGGAAGGATCCCTCTTGGCCAAGCAGCAGTAGGTGAAGCGATGGCTCCATGTTCCTGTGTTGCCACTCCACTCATCCTGATGGCCCTGTGGGCAGCATTAAAAAAAGGTTACATGCTACAGCCTTAAAGGTTGGCACCAGTATACTTCATTGGCAGAAGGCACACCCCCTGTCACTTGATGCAAATACACAGATATGTGTATTTGGAGAGGGGTTAAGAGTGTAAGGTGCTTTTGTAACATATTTGACACTTCTTCCACTCATACTTAACAAAGAGGAAGAACAACACAGGATGTGGACTCCTACGATCCATCTCTGTGCTGACTAAATATAAATATCTATGACAAATTGCACAAGGATGCTTTAATGGCAGTTGTCAGAGACATTTAAAATGGATTAGACCTTTTCAGTTTTCCCTCTAATAATGAATATTTAGTGAGACTTTTAAAGCTGTTAGCTATTAATTATAGTACCTAAAAATATGATCATGTTCAGTCAAGTAGGAATCGGCACATGACTATATGCAAAAGTATGTTCTCTGTCTAGCTTTTGTGACATAGCTTACTACTTTACATTTTCTTTATAAATACAAGAAATAATTTTTTTTTTTCATGATGACAGCTGGTGATGAAGCAGCCTTGCCCTTGAAAGTTGTAAGCAGGCTGAGAATATTAACACTAAGGAGGTAAAAGGATAGATTAATAGATAAATGTCCTGATACTTAAATAATGTACGATAAAATTAGATTACCATAAATTTAGTTCCGTTGTACAATTAATATTGTTCTGAGGCTAGAAATTCAAGTGTGGAAATAGAAGGTTAGTGTTTGCATTAATAAAAATGCAGACCATTGTCCTTTGCTAGTGTTGTTGCTGCTTTCTGCAGATAAGAAATCGCCTTTCTCTTTAAATTCGTTTATACTACCAAGGGTTACTTTTGCAGATTGGAAATAAATAGGGTTATATTTCTACAGCTAAAATAAATGTTTCTACTGTTGAAATAAATGACTTATTCCAACAATAGAAAGCTGATTATACTATTGATAAAGAGGCTGTCAGTCAAATAATTCTCATTTATGTATTCAAAAATCTTAACTAATAGTGCAATGAAAAAAAGCTCTAGTGGCTTTATTAAATTCTTGCTTTTCAGGGTAATTTTTTTTCTTTGTAGCTGGAAATCATCTTCAGTTTGCAGCTTGCAGTCATTTCTCTGGGTAAAGTGTTAAGAGTAGAGTGAGGAAGCTTAGAGTCTTTGGTTTGGTTACTCTGTTTTGGTGGTGGTGTGGTTTGTTTTGTTTTCACCCAGGTTAGTCAAGTAGGGGGAATCCRGCTTGTGGGATCTCGTTTCAGTCTTTGCGGGTCTATTTCTTTTGAAGAAATCGCATCTTCAGAAGACAGCTTGGCAGTACCTTYGTGCTCCGTGGAGACCTGGCCCACTAACCTCTTTTAGTAATCCGTCTGCAGATTCCGCAGACCATCCATCTCGGGTYGCTTGCCCTCCCAGCACTGTTGGGTAGCAGGCACTGCTCTTGCCCCCGTTTTTCTGGCTGAGGGATTTATCGCCCCTGGCATCAGCGGTGAGAAGTTAGGCATGCAGCCAGTGCTAGTTTTATGAGCTCCCCCTTTAGTCAGCAGGGAGAGGGAGAAATGTCCCGAACATTGTTTGCCCTCTCCTGGTAGGGAGGTCTAAATGCTTTTTTTGAACGTGTCTTTCTCTGTTGGTAATGGAGACTGATGTGGACTGTGCATTCTAAGCTCAGGTTAAGTGAGGTGAGTCTCGGTTAAGACTTGCACAAAGTCACATAGGAAACGTCTGGTAGACCAGCGTCCTACGCTTTTATTTTTTTGCATATCACAGTCTGATGTCCTAGCCAATGGATCTTCATTTTGCTGTTGACTGAGCCAGGGATATGGCCGTTGAGCAGCCCTGTCTCTAAGTCTTCCCTGAGGGGCAGCATCAAAAAAGTTCAAATTCTCCCTTGTCTTTCCTGCTTTCTTCCTGGACATTTCTTTGTTCTCTGGGTTTCTCATGAAGACCCTTCCAAGCCTTTTGACCCAGTAGCCTTGCAAGAACTGTGCAAAGTAGTTACAGCATGGGGATGAACTAGACCGAGTTCCCTTCCAGATACAAGGCCAAGGTTCTTGGGTGTCGATGGGAATGGGACTGGAGCCTTTCCTGATGCTTCAGCAGAGCATGCTATTAACCTCGTGAGAGCTATCACAGCTCCAGAGAGGGCAGTGGGTGAAATTTTAAGGTTGTCTTCTATGTATTTGAATGGTTTTCCCAGCCAGCTTTTGCTGTAAGAAGTGTGAGAAAATGAGAGCAGAGATACATAGAGGAGAAATTTGATGGGGAAGAGGCGGGGGGAGGGAGCCCAAGAATTTATTCTGAGTCCACCTGTGTGTGTGTGTGTGTGCATGCATTTATTTCTACTTAAGCATTGACATTCCTCAAAGTACTCTAATTTGATAGCTCTGAGTGCCCTAATGATAATTACATTTACACTAAATGTGGAGCAGCATCAATACTGATATACAAATAATTTAAATCTGTCAGCCAGCTGTCTTAACTAATCAAATGGAGATTGCCCCCTCAGTCAGTAAAAACAGAGAAGAATTCACCTTCTTTAAGCAAGAGCAACACGGAGGGTGAACATGGTGGCCCTTCCATTAAAGGTGTCCTTCTAAGAAAAAGGATACGAAGAGGAGCAAGCAGGCTTTGTCTGTCTCCAGCCTAAAGAAAGCTGTGCTGACATGCACCAGCCTTGGGGTCTGGAGCGTAGCTGTGTAACTTAGAACAAATGGTTAGTTTTTAAAAATGCACGAATTTTGTAGCAGTGATTGAATTTTTCTGCTCTCAAACAGAAGCATCTCTGATTCCATCCCTTGGTATGGTCATACTCAAAAAGCAAAATTTACTTGCCATTATTTTTGGAAGGAAAAAAGGCTTTAACCTTGAGGTGCTGAAACAGCAAATAAGATACTGTGTTCAGGTAAGGATCTGTGACCTGTAACAGGTGTGAGGGGCTGCAGAAGTGACCTGCTTTTTCTTCACAGCATAGAGTAGAGGGAACCTTGCTGAGTGCTAATTAATTGTTGCTTTCATGCAAAATAATTCTTACCTTCAAATAGCCTTGAAAAGAGTTCTCCCAGTTTTTTCATCTAGGAAAAGTTGATATTCAATTACAGCTCCATAAAATGGGATCTAACTCCAAGGACTGAGCTCTTTAAAATTGTGGATTTTGAACCTAAGTAGTTTTTCTACTATTTAAGCAAGCCATACTTAATTTAAAAATAATCCTGTCTGTTTCAGTGCATTATTGTGAAGGGGTTTTCTTGAGGGGCTTTGTTTTTACTATGGAAATACCTCTTTTGTTTTTGTGTGGGTTTTGTTGGTTTTTGGTTTGTGTTTGGTTTTTTGTGG